>CAJQZJ010032426.1:2258477-2334331 GCA_907164525.1 Lophiomys imhausi
GGGCCAACCCCACCCCCCCCCTCCCCCCCCCCCCCCCCTTCCCCTTGGGTTTCTCTGTATAACAGCTCCGCCCGTCCCCCCCCCCCCCCCCCCCCCCGTCTGGACCTCATGAACCCCTTTGCCACAGCCAAAGCTCTATTTAACCCAGGTAACTATCCCCATCTCTGTCATCCCTTCATTCTCAACCTACCCCCTCCACAAACATCCTGTCAAACACAACAGAAGCCCATTGCCACCCTTCTCTTGAATGTTTTCCTGTCTCATTCTGGTCAAGCTCCAGAAAATTCCACAACTTGAGTGCTTTTTCTAACACATACTGGCCAGGTACCTGGCTACACAATGCATGCACTATGGTTGCATTCTATGAGAGAGATACCTGTTTTACACAAAGGAAGCAGGGCACAGTGAAGAGAATTATCTCAGTGAAAGAACTGCAGAACTAGAACTTGATGCTTTGAACGGCTAAGGTGGCGATTGTCCGCTACACTTCCGGTGATTGACAGCTGCACTTCCGGCAGGCCTAAGGCTAACTTCAGCAGTGAATTCTCCCTCCCTCCACCCAACCAGATTTATCCAGCATTATTAATACATGGAGGTGGGTGATTTCTAGCATATTGCCCTTTTTTCTCTAGAAACAGTGGGACCTGAAGGAATGTCCAGTTCCTGATGGGAGGGATCAGGGGAAATGGAAAGATAAAGGGTAAGGTCTCCTGTTATTCTGCCCACCGTAGCTCGTTTTTAATTAGATCAGGGTTTATCCCAGCCCACTCTGATGTGGGAATGCCCCTGAACTGGTCAACAAATAACTGTTTTCAGGTAAGTAAATGTGTAGCTCACTTTAGACAAAGAATAGAGACTGGGAGTGCTTTTGTTTCATTCTGGAACTGCTTCAGACATGGCATCAGCAGAAATGCCAGGTATGGGTAACTCAACTTGAGGTTATGTAGGCTCTTGATACTGCATCCCCTTTGATGGACAGTCCCAATCCTCTTTTTGGAACCTAGATATGCCATACAACTGCTAGCCATCCTTTTCCCTGAGCCCCTTCCAGCTTCCAGGACAGGATCAGAAAGAATCTGGGCCCTTACCTTCTACTTTCAGATCTTTCTTCTCTGGTGCCCACTTAGGGCCCTGGCTACAAAGAGCCTACCTTAAACCCAAAGACTTAAAAAGAAAATGTTTTAATAAATACAAAAATCTCCAATGGTGACTCTGCTCAGCTCAGGGGCAGCAGGAATGGTGTGAAGGAACCCTTGGTGCTGAGTGAGTATAAATTAAAAATCCCGATAAGCCAGTGGCACTTTGTACAGAAGAAAAGAGTTAGGCTTCTGGGACAGAGGCCAAAAGAAAAACAGGGCAGGAGTTCGCATGGATATGGCCTTGGTCTGACCCATCAGTCTTTCTCCTTGTAGAGTTGTGGTTCCCAGAGGTAGTGGGGAAGGAGAAGAAGCAGAACAGAGGCACTAAAGGCACTGGGTTTCCCACAGAAGAGTCAGGGTCCTCAGCACCGCTCCTTCTCCCAGCTCAGGCCCATCCTCTTGGTCATGTGGCCTTCTGGACGCTCCCTAGGAGCCCTCAGCTTCTTTCTCCTGCTCTGGAAGGGTTTTAGTCTCAGAGGCTGCTGAAGACAGAACAAAGTGAATGTTGAAGGAGACGGGGAGCAGCGTGGCATGGAGAAAGGCATGGGGACCTGGCAGAACATTTCTGCTCCATTCTCAGAAAGGCTCACATTGTCCAAGCAAGTCAGCACACACCACCTGCAGAACCTTAGTGTAGTTGCTTAATTCTTCTGGGCTTCAGAAATCTCATTTGTAAAGATATGGTAATAAACCTGGAGGGGTGGGCTGGGATTGCACTTATGAATTGGACTCATAGTTCCTACTTCCATGGGGGCCATTGTTCCCTCCCAGGTGTCACACAACCAGCCCACAGCAACAGCTGCTTCCTTACTTACACCTTTGGGCTGTGCAGTGAGAACAGCAGCGACTCTCCTTCCCTGAGCCACAGGACAGTGACAGCGAACAATCATCCCGCTCACAGTGGGGTACCCCTGCCTGGTGCAGGATGGAGAGGATCTGAGGTCCCTCATAGGACACTATAGTCTTCAGCCTCTTCAGGATTAGCCATCTCCAGGGGTCTTCCTGAAAAGGTTTCCCTACTCCAGGGTAGGAGTAGGGAAAACATACTGCCCACCTCATACAAGTCCCCCACTTACCCCACATCTGCAAGTAATACAGCTCATCTCCCCAAAAGGGGGGCACTGATGGGTGCCAGCTCTGATTCTCTGGGAACCACTGCCCAGCAAAGCGACACCCCCGAGGCCCATCAGCCTGCATGGGGTCTCCCAGCTTGGCATGGGTCCCTGACCCTACTGTTGGAAAAGAAAAGACAAAGTCAGCCCAGAAGGGTCAGCTAACTTTAACTTCTCTTTGAATCCCTATCACCTAATAGTTTCTGGCTCTTAATAGGTAATGAATTTGAATGGATAGATGGGAGATGGATGAGTGAATAGATGATGATGGATGGATGGATGGATAAGTGGGTAGATGGGTGGGTGGATGGGCTGATGGATGGGTGGGTGGGTAGATGGATGGGTGGATAGGTGGGTGGATGGGTGGGTGGGTTAATGGATGGGTGGGTGGATAGATGGATGGGTGGGTGGGTAGACAGATGGGTGTATGGACGGATGGACAGATGGGTGGATGGATGGATGGGTGGATGGATAGATTGCAGATGGAGTGGATAGATGATAATATGGACAGATGGATGGATAGATGGAGGGATGTATTGATGGGTGCAGGGGCAGGTATATAAATGGTGGGTGGATGGGTAGATGGATGGGTGGGTAGATGGATGGACAGCTGGGTTGATGGGAATGGAGCCCCAGTCACCTCACTGCACACAGGTACATCCTTCCTACTGTTTTTAGGGGACTATCTCAAGGGTGCACATAAGCACTACTCATTAAGTGATCAGTATCTGAGAGGCATCTTTCGCATCCTCATCATGCACCCCCAAGCACAGGTCAGGGCCTCTCTAACCCCAAGGTTGGGACATCAAAGACCAGGGCTCTCACCTGGACACTGCTTGCAGCAGTCAGTGGGGTTGGCGCGAACAGGCTGAGCACAGGCCAAGCGAGGACACTGCACCTTCTCGCAGTGTACCTCTCCGGTGGCCCCCTGGAGGGATCCATTGAGAAAGGGTGTTGGAAAGAGGGACACGTGATCCTCACACTGCTTTCTCTCTCCTTTCCCCACCTCAAGTGAAATATATGTGTGGCCTTTTACTCAGAGGCCTGAGCTTGCCTTACATGTCTGAATTCAATCCTCATTGTATCTCATAAGGTAGCCTGTAGCCTCTGCCTCCCGAGTGGAGAGGAAAAGGGAGCTTAGGGAAGTCCAGAAAGCACAAGGATCATGTGACGCCAGTCAAGTGGCACAGCCCAAACTTGTACCTGTCAGCTTTTTACCTCTCAGGAAACCTGCTCTCAAACCCAACGGGCTGCCCCTCACAACACCATTCTGAGGCCTCCTCATCAAGGATGGGTGTGCTGTCCAGGCAGACCCCTCCCTCTAAATAGGCTGCGCTACAAAACCAGAGAAGATTATGAAGCCATACCTTACAGGTGCAGACAGCACACTTAATTAAGCCAAAGGGGGGCACGACAGGGTGCCACCGGGTACCCGCTGCCCTCCAGCTCCGGTCACCATCAAAATAGCAGCCTGGTGGGGAAGAGTATCCAGCTGCCATTAGAACTAGTCTTGCCAGCTGGATCCACAATCAAGCCTCAGGCCAGTCCCACACTAGCCTAAGCCAAGAGCCAATAGACACTAAAGAGGACTATCAGATATGCTTACAGTCTGTGCACCTAGCTTTCCCCCCGTACACACACTCTGTTGTTGCCTCCTTTTTTTTTTTTTTTTTTTTTTTTTCAAGACAAGGTTTCTCTCTGGAACTGTAGGTTTCCTGGCTGTCCTGTAACTCACTCTGTAGACCAGGCTGGCCTTAAACTCACTGAGATCCACCTGCCTATGCCTCTGCCTCCTGAGTGCTGGGATTAAAGGCATGGGCCACCACTGCCCTGGCACTCAGTTGTCCTCTTGCTCCAACCCAATGGTTTCCTTGGATCTTCCCAATCCTGGATCCACCCTCCTAGCTCACCCTCTCCTGGCTCCAGGTTTGGCAGCCCAGGAAGGTCTCTGCTGTGTTGTTTCTCTGTGGAGACAAAGAAAGGGTGAGGCAGAGAGTGGCCCCTACTGCCCTCCCTAGAGCACTCCTCTCCCATGGATGCCCCTCTGCTACCTTTCCTCCCCGGCAGGACATTCACCTGGACACACGGGACAGCACTGGTCCAGTGCCTGCACCGGGTGTGGGCAGCTTGGTGGTGGACATACTACAGGATCACAGATCACTGTTCGTCTCTGTAGAGAGGGGCCAAGGCTTTGAAGGCGTGCTGGGCCCCTTGCCCCAGACCCTGTACCCAACCATACTTTACTCAGACATCCTACCTGGCAGGTGCAGAGTGAGCAGACTGGGTCATAGTTGGGTGCCCAGCGAGCCCCGTGGGGACGCTGCTGCCCCTCGAAGAAGCATGTGTTAGGGTCTCGGGGCCTCCCAGGGCTGCCATGTTTGGCTGGTACTGCAGCTTCAGGGCCAGGCCTAGCAGGCAGCATGGGTGATGTAGCTGCCTCTCCATTTGGAGCTACAGGCATCCGCACTCCTTCTGAGGCCAGCCGCAGACCTCCCGCCTCACACTGACTGGCAATGTGCACCTGGGAAGAGAGGGAACTGAGGCTGGGCTGGGGCTCCCCTTTGAGGCTCTATCAACCACTGCCGGTGACAGGACTGTTCCTGTCAATCTGATTCACTGATTCCCTGGACAGAGACTATTCCCTTCAGTGCTCATCCCAGCTGCAAAGCCAGGGAGGTAGGTTGCCAGCCTCCTTGTGCAACTATGCTTCATGCTTATGGTTAGCAAGAATTTAATACTACTACCTTGGGGATCAGAGAGCACAAGCCACTTGTACCACCCTCACATACCTGACCACGCAGTTCTCCTCTGGGGCTACTCTTGGTGGTGATCAACAGGGAGGCAGTGCCCTGTGCCAGGTGCCGCAGCAGAACAGGCTCCAGGTCTTTCACCACACCCTGAGCCTGCAGACAGGACAAGTGAGGAACAGAAACAAGGCACTTTAGGGGTTTTTTTTTTAATCATTTTTAAATGATTTATTTATTTTTATTTTATGTGCATTGATGTTTTGACTGCATGTATGTCTGGGTGAGGTTGTTGGATCCCGTGGAACTGGAGTTACAGACAGCTGTGAGCTGCCATGTGGGTGCTGGGAATGGAACCTGTGTCCTGTGGAAGAGCAGCCAGTGCTCTTAACAGCTGAGCCATCTCTTCAGCCCCTGTATCATTTTATTTTCTGTGTATGAACATGTTTCCTGGTACCCACAGAGGCCAGAAGGAACTGGATTCCCTATCACTGGAGTTATGCATGGTTATGAGCTACAGAGTGGGTGCTAGCAACTGAAACTGGACCCTCCAGAAGAGCAGCCACCTCTCCAAGGCACTTTGGGACAAAGCCTACTGTCCACAATTGACAGGTGAAGAAACAGACCCAAGAGATTAAGGTCTCTAGGATGGCTTTTCACTGTGGAGAGAAAGGCTCTGAGGCAGGTCTCTCTGACTCCAAGTCTGTAGCAGCCCATACCATTTAAGGGGATATGGTCCATCCACCTACTTCTTTAGAGGCATGGGACATCTAGGGATGATTTAGGACAAGGACACAGAAAAGAAAAGGCATAATAAAGGCTGAGACAGTCAATACCTGGGCCTGTCTGACACCTATGGCCATGCCTGCTCTGTAACACCAGGCTGCCTGCCCTCTCCACCCCATCCACAGACCCACACAGCCCTTTGAGCTAAAGAACAGAAAATGTCCGAACTTCTTCCTAGCTCTATACCCTTACCTCTGAGCCATAGAATCCCTTCAATAGCCGCTGGGGCCCTGGCATCCCAGGAGACCCAAGGAGGTGGGCGGAGACAGTGCCTTGCTCTGAGCCACCAAGCCCAGCCAGCAGAATCTCGTAGTGTAAGTGGCAATGGGCATCCAGGGAGAGCCAGGCATGGCCTGCTGCCTGACTCCGCACAGGGGGCAACACTAGGGCCCCTGCCAGAGGCACAGGCAATCCTGAATCCAAACAGATGAGAGATGACACGTGAGACTGTGCGGTTAATCTCAACCTACCCCATCTCAGACAGCAAGTCTTAGATTCCTGGTACAGTGGCAATGACATCAGCACCTTACGCATCCCCATCTTTCTAAATGCCAACCAGAGCTCAGACAGAGGAAGACATACGAGAAGGCTCCGGCTCTCTGGCACTCTTCTTTAGATGCTTGGATGGCAGGTCAGAGGACACAGAAGGGCAGGTAGACCATGAAGCACTCACTGTCATAGCGGGCACTGTGCCCACTGTAGGATAGGGCAGTCACATGCCCCCGGAGCTCTCCATCTGGGAAGTCCTTGGAGCCAATATTCAGGAACAGCTCATTCTGTAGCAGCATATGAGCCCCTCGGGCACCCAGCCCAGAGCAGATACCCACAGCCTAGGGGTCAAAGAAGGATGAGCCCTCTCAGCTTTCAGATTCCAAGGCCTTTCTGTGTTTTATACCTCTACTACACACACATAAGAACTTTGAAGTTCAAGTTTCAAGGTACGCCTCTGCCACTTCCTAGACACATAACAACCCTTGAAGAGTTACCCATCTTTGAATCTTTACTTCCTCATCTATCGAAAGGTACCGCGAAAGTAAATAAAATACATAAACAAGGCAACCAGTTTCATGCCTGACACAAAGGACCCTAAAGTAGCAATTAGTGCTATCACATGGTCTCCTGCAAAGTCCTCCCTCGCTGGTGTGTCCTATTTAACTGTGAGCTTGCTGAAGACAAGGCAGGGTCCCAGCCTAAGGTTTACTAAAATGTGTCAAATGAATAAAGGACTCATTGAGAGAACCCATGCATGTGTGAACAATACCACACACCCCCACTCAACCAACCTGGCTTCCCGCAGCCCATGTATTGGCAGCCCTGGCACAGTTCTGCCTGGAGCCCTCACCATGTGTCCTCCCAGCTGGAGTCCAGCCATGTGGCACAGGACAGTGCGCTGGTTCTTCCGCTGAGGCTTGGTCTCCAGTGTCATGGCCACCACCTCACTACCTGTACCTACCACTTGGACCTGGTGGGCAGGGTTGGGGAAAGGCAATTGGATTGCCAGCCAAGACCTAGGGCCTTTCCCACTGCAGGTTAAGGCCCTGCCCTGCTGCCCTCCCTACTTCCCATAGCTTCTGACCCTTACCTGATAGGTCAGGGAGCCATTTCCTAGCAGTACGAAGCTGGCTGAGCCAGCAGCACCCGTCTGGACTGGGGTCAGGGCATCAGCCCCACAGAGGACACTTTGAAGGACTGCAAGGGACAAGTCAGGTAGCAGCAGGCCCACCCCAGAACCCTCCAGGAACTCCCCCATATCTATCTTGACCTCTTCTTCAGCACACATCTGTCTGTGCCTCTGAGATGTGTGTGCCCACAGCACCAACCCCAACTCAGCCTCACCATCACAGCTCTGCCTGGCAGTAATGTAGCCACTGATGCGTAGCTCTGGTCCACCTGTCCTCTCCAGGACCATCTGCAGCTCCCCAAGCACCAGCCAGTCCATTTCTTGGTCTGTAAGACTGGGCAACACCTCAGCAAAACCTGGCTCCTGGGAACAGAGCAGAATGTGGTGGGCAATGGCAAGAGCCCAGAGCAAGTAGCCACAAGATCCAGGCCTTCCCTTACCTGAGCTGAGGCGTTGGCCTGGAGCTCTCGAAGTGGCTGTCCCTGGTGGAGAATCTGAAGCTTCATGGGAACCTGAGCTGGTCCTGCAAGGGCTTCACATGTGAGCATTTCTGAAAGATGGTCGCCCTCCCTATCCTCTCAGGTACTCTTCCCCGCTTCTTACCTCCATTCCTGGGTCCCAGCAGACCCCGGAAGAGCAGCAAAAAATGCAAGGAATCTTCTGTGTCACTGAGGGTGAGCAGGGTTATGCCCCCCACACCCCGCTGCTGTGGGTCCTCCAGAGTCAGGATGGCACTGAAGGTCTCTGGGGAATGGAACCATGATAGCCATCAGAAAGTCCTCTCTTCGGTCCACCATTCCAGGTGCCCCTGGAATAGAGAAGGCTCAGCTTTTTACCTGCAGCGAGAGCACCTTGCCAAATGAGAGGGCCCCAGACTTCTCCTGAAGGATGACTGGGTGTCACGAGGGCTACATGCAGCTGCTCTGCCCTCAGGAGCCTCACAGACAGTCGAGGCACTGCCCGCCACACGCCACAGACCTAGAGGGGAGAGAGAAGCAAGTCTACAGTCAGTATGCAGGACAAGCCAGCTCAGGGGCCCAGACCTGATGAGGAAGGAGTATGAATGGGAGACCCCAGACCCTACTAAGAAGGACCCAGGAGCCTTGAGTTTTAAGTCCTGGCTTACCACTTACTAGCCAAATGACCTTGAACAAATCACATTCTGCTATTCTGAGCCTCAGTTCCCTCCTCTGTAAAATGGGCATCATAATGTCAGGGTTTTTCTCCCACTGGGCTGTTGTGAGAACCAAAGGAGGCAATGCAAAGCATGCTCTCGGCAATCGCCCGTTTTGGATGAGCACCCATAAATGGCATCCATCTCACCAGGCCATCCTGGGTGGGGGCTGCAGGGTGTTCAAACAGGATGTTTCCTGTGGCATCTGTGAACCGAACTCTACTGGGGCGGTCCAGCCTGTGAAGAGAGGTCCAGTGAAGCTGGATCTAGAACCTACAGGCTCCTCTTTCCTGCCCCATTACCTACTCCTGGTCCCTACTCTTTCCCGGGTCTCACCGCTGGAAGGAGATTGAGAAGCGTAAACTGGAGCGCAGCAGAGAGACTCGGGCACGAGCTACTGCCTGCGACCTGGGTCCTGTCAGCAGCGCCACGAAATCTTCGAGAAAAGAAGATGACCTGAGCACTGTCAACTCTTGCCGCCGGCCCCAAACTTCATCAGACCCATCCCAACCTACCCGTGTGACCATCAGCACGTGTCCGCTCCCCAGTGCCGGGCTCCCCTCGATCGCTATAGCTGCGATGCTCTGGGTCCCTTGGATACTCGAAGACTAGGCCAGCGGGCTGTCGATCTAAATCGCTGCGCTCTGAGTCAGGAGTAAGGAAGAAGATCACTGGCTTCAGCAGGGTACCAAGAGGACCGGTCCGCCCCCGGGATCCAAACAGCACAGAACCTAGCGTTGGAGCCTTCCACCACCCTCCCTAACCCAGGGCACAGCGGGCCTCACCCTGCGGGCAGGTCTGGCAGCAGTGTCCCGGCAGCTGGCGAGGCTGCCTGCAGGCCAGGGTGGGGCACTGGGGTTTGATGTTCTTGCAGCTGACCCTGCCAGGGCCCCTCCCACGGCGAGCCCACTGAGGCTGATGGAGGAGAACACAGGAAAATTAAGTGAGTGCAACCATCAGACCGCAGGGTGTGATTCCTCTACTGGAGTCTGTCAACTCTGCTATTTACAAGTTGCATGCCCCCCTGGACAAGTTTCTGAACTTCTCTGAGACTTAGCGCCCCTGACTGCAAAGTAGGGCTAATAATGCCATTGATCTA
The DNA here is from genome assembly GCA_907164525.1 of Lophiomys imhausi. NCBI lineage: Eukaryota > Metazoa > Chordata > Mammalia > Rodentia > Muridae > Lophiomys > Lophiomys imhausi. Next base: position 2,268,153 of record CAJQZJ010032426.1, read on the forward strand.
GCAGAGTTGTAGTGGGAGGGGGGAAAGTTGGCTACAAGCCAGTCACATAGTGGGCGATCAATAACTGTCAACACCGCACACTTGAAAGGCGTTTGTTTCCTCTGATTTGTGGACCAGCCTTCCCCTGAGCATCTCTACCGGTCTACTAAGGTGTAGGACGCCAGCGTTCCGCTACCCGCTAGGGCAGGGCAGGCAGCTGCGGTATGCACTCACCGCTTCACAGGCACACAGCACGCAGCGCATCACCCCAAAAGGCTCCCCCAGGTCCGGGTGCCACGTCTCGTCCAAGGCATAGACCTTCCCGCCGAAGGAGCAGCCTGTGGGGACGGGCTTGGCTGGCGGCCGCTGTCCGGTTGCTCGTGCCGTAATGCCTGCTCCGGGCTCTGCCCGCCAGGCCCCGGGTCCCTTGGCACTATGCGCATCGTCGCCTCTGCTCACCCCTCCCGCCCTCCCGCTGCGCCGAGCCACCTGCGCCCGGGGCCCTCTCCCTGTGGGTGCAGACTTGCCCGGAGCTAGACTCCCCGCCCGCGCCTCCCTCTGGCGCCCACCTACCTGCCGCTCCCCGTACAGGCAGCGGCTCCTTCTCGGAACGGATGGGCAGCGCGGGGGACTCAGGGCCAGTGCCACCGGCCGGGCGCGAACCGAGCAGCAGCAGCCCGAGGAGCAGCCGCGGGGCCGGCGGGGCCGGGAGGCTCGGCATGACGCGGAGCGGACAGCTGGGGAGGCGGGCGGGAGGAGGGAGCAGGAGACGGGGTAGGGCCGGACCGGAGGCGGGCCGGCGGGAGGGGACCGGGGCCAAGAGGGGGGCAGTGGCGAGGGGCTCGTCTCGCAGTCGCCGAGTCCGCTCCGGGCCGGGCGGGGCGAGAGAGCGCGGGCGGCTGGGCGCTGACCCGGGCCGTAAGCCGCTCTAATGCCCTAGGCGCCGGCTCTGGCCCGTTTTATGCCCGCGCCAGGCGTCCCGGCTCGGGGCCTCCTCCTCAGCAAACGGGGCGCGGCGGCGGCTCCACAAGGAGCCCGGCTGAGCCCGGGGGGTCCGGCCCAGCAGCAGCGGCCGGATCGCGAGTGGGGGAGGGGGACAGGCTGGGACCCGGCAGGGGAGGAGGGAGGGACTGGAGGAGGGGGGGAGCGGAATGGGCAGGGGGAAGGGAGGAACCAGGGGGCGCAAAGAGGGGGAGGAGAGGCGGGCCTCGACCCCCCCACACACACTCCTTGAGGCCACCCCTGGAGGTGGTGTCCATCCCTCGACAGGAGCCTCAGGCTAGTGAAGGGCAGAGGCTGAGCCTCCGGCCTGTACCAGTCATGGGCCGGATGAGCCGCTGGAGGATGAGGACTTGTCTTTGAAAAGGACAAGGACCTTCCCCTGTCTAGGACCCACAGTACCCCCCTTCTTTTCACTCTGGCTGTATTCCTATTTCCCTTCTAAGGTCTCTCCTCTTCCTGGAGTTTCCAGGGACAGGGACCTAGCCAGAATCAAGCAGTTCTTACCCCACCCCGCTGGGTGGAGTAATACCCCCCCAACCTGTTCCCAAGTCCATTCAACTATCACCTTTGGCTTTCTCACCCTTTTCCTTCATCCAAAGGACCACCCTCCTCCTCTCCAGCTCTCTCCCCACCTCCTTTGTCCTGCTTTTCTACTCATGCCTCCCCATCCCCTCCCACCCTCACCACTCTTCCCACTATCCCAGCACCAGGCTTCCTAATCTTAGGAGGCATCTCTGATTGAACTGGAGAATTCCGGGATCTGGGCCATACTCCTTAGTAGACATCCTCAGAGTAGATGCAGGAGAAAGCCTGAGGAAGAACAAGGGAGAGAGGACAAGGTCAGGCCAGGAGGTCCCTGAGGACAGAGACTGTGGGGAGACAGAGACTGAGAAGAAAGCATGGGAGCTAGAGCCAGGGCCAGAGGAAGAAAGAGAGGAGCCAGAAAAGAGGTATTTGTGGGGGAGGCTCACCAGCTGTCTTTCCTAAGACAGGGACAGATGGGCCTGGTTATTTCCCTTGTCACATGTATCTCAGTAGGAATGGAAGAGGACCATTGAGCAATCAAGGGCAGGCTTGCCCACAGAGCTAAGTGGATTTAGCTATCCAGGTCCCTGTGCCCCAAGTAGAAAGAAGGGCACCTGAGCCCAATCTGTCTGTCATTCTTTCTCTTTTAAACAGGTTCTCATTATGTAGCCCTGACTGGCTTGGAACTCACTAGGTAGACCAGGCTAGCCTCAAACTCACCAAGATCCACCAGCCTCTGCCTCCCAAGTGCTGAGATTAAAGGTGTGCTCTGGGCCTAGTCTTAACCAAACACATAACCCTTCACTACTCCCCTCCCACAAACTGTCCATACCCTCTTTCCTATAACATGATCATTCTCTAATATAGGCAACACTTAAATTGCCAGTTGAAAAAGTACATGCCAGGAAAGACTCCCTTGGGGCAGAGGAGTGTGGAAGGAAAGCTGGAGTACTGGCAGCAGGTATAGTGTTCAGGAAAAAGAAACATGGAGAGTCAGGAACTGAAACCCCATCGATCTAAAACAAGACCTCTCTTTCCCAGCCATAAGCGTATCCTGCCAGATTTCTCCTGGACTAACCCCTCTCCTCCCCCCCCTCTCTCAGCCAGGTCCCAGGTTCTCTTGTCTCCAGGACATGAGACAGCTCCCTTATCCAAATCCTCTCTAGAGTGTGTGTGGGTGGAGGAGCTGAGCTCCATTCATGGACCATGGTCCAGGCAGGGGGATCCACTTCCAGCAGGTAGGAATAGAAGTCGTCATTTCCGGGACCTTCACCAGGGCTTGGTGGCTCTCTGCTCCCTGATTGGGCAGAAGTGGCCTGGGCAGGCTTGTGACCCTACTGCAGAGGAGGGGCTGTACCCCAACCAGTCTTCTTACCTATCTGCCCCCAGAGTGCTGCCTGTTGTGCACCTGGGTTCTGGAGCCCTTCTCCACCTGGTGAGTCACAAGCACCTTTGGGGTTAAGTGAGGGTATAGTAGGAAGAACAAAAAAGAACTGGGCTTTTAGCTGGGGGAGGGGCAAGCAAACTGGAACCTACCGACACTGACCTTTGTCAAGAAGAGTGGGGCCTTCCCAGAATGGGAGGAGCGGACCGAGCAGGGAAAGGGGGCTGGGTAACTGGTTTATTCTACAGACTTGGTAGAATCCAGAATAGTCCTGGCAGCTTTAGGGCCAGGAGAAAATAAGAAGAGAAGTACATGTAGTGTTTCAGAACTTTGTCGAAAAGGGCATAATCCTAATCCTCACTCTCATATTCTTGTTAGCTTAAGGTTCTAAATATTGGGACTGGGGAAGCTGGGTCAGGTGAGCCAAGGCACAAGGAGATGGTAATGGGAGGGAGAGAGGATTGTGTATGTTGACAGACCTACAGGGGATCCCAATATTGAATCAGGTGCAGGCCTCTTTGCTCAACTTGTGAAAAGTGGGGGTCCAATGAAGGAACTGGAAGGGATCTGGAGGGAGCAAGGAGGCAGCTGCAGCTAAGACAGATATACTGGCAGTGTCTAAGGTAAAAAATGAGCCATGTGAGGTAGCAGCATCTTGCTCTGTAAGTGCCTCATCCCGGGTCACTTGCTTCAGGAAGGATGTCCTAGTACTATTAGCCCTTTGATTTGAATAACGGGGCATTTCAGAACTTGAAAGTCCAAAGAAAAGTCCCAGGTTTTATTTCTGGGGCAAAAAGGGGAAAGAATGAGAAGCTAGTGTCTCTTTTAATTCCTGCCATTATAGCTTTACTAAGTCTCCTGCTTCAGGCCCACTCCTGATACCATAGCTCTTCCTTACTTAACACTTGTGCCCACCTGCTGCTTCTTCTTAGCCTGATGACCATTGTCTACTCCTCTCCAGATGTGCACAACACTTCCCTTCTCTATTCCCGTCCGCACTCTCCTGGCTCAGAATTTGAATCCAATTGAGTTATGTACGCATATGACAACTCTTGCTGCTCTCAGCGGGATGACAATTTGCAGACAGGGTGGGCGCTAAGACCACATCAGAGTCACTGAAGAACTCTGACAAAGAGCAGACACTATATGCTTCAGTCACAAGAAAACATGGGAGCAGTTGGAGACGCTAACAGCTCTGGCCCTGGCTGGCCAGCAGCTCAAGGGACCCCTAGCATGCGTTTTCCCATGCCAGGCAATCTTTTCCTTGAAACCTGATGAGAGATTCACCATTTCTGTCATTTTCAGGGTAGATTCCTTGGCCCACCTGTGCCCCACCCCACTCTTTGCAGAAGTACAAGAGGTCAAGCCGCCTCCATGGCCCCAGGAAAGATTCAGAGGAGAGGCCCCCTACAGGGAGTCACTCCAGCCAGACACCCTGGCCAGAATGGAGCTGACTGGTAAGGACACACCTGGAGCTAGGATCAAGTTCAAGAACGGCTTGTCAGGGTGGGGGTGGGGACAATGCTACAGGAGCAGGGAGAGAGCTGGGAAACCCAGTCTGCCTCCAAAAAAGGTGTCTGTCTGGACACCAGCCCCTGTATTTCAGGTCTGACTCCCAAATGAGAGTCTCTGAGTCACTACCTGAGAAAGATTTTTCTCCTTATCGACCCTTCAACTTCACTTCTCCTCATCTAAGATTTGCTCCTGGTGGCCATGCTTCTCCTTACTGCAAGACTAACTCTGTCCAGCCCAGTTCCTCCTGCCTGTGATCCCAGACTCCTAAATAAACTGCTTCGTGACTCCCATCTCCTTCACAGTCGACTGGTGAGCAACCCCAAGCACTCCACTTAACTGATAAGGCACCTCACACCTTCACTTCCTCTCACTCCCGTGTTGTCTTTCATGTGCCACCATCCTGACCTCTAGTTCAGCTTTTTTTTCCCCTCCTACCCATCTTTCTAAACAGAGTCAGTGCCCTGACATCAACCCTCTGTCTACACCTGTCCTGCTGCCGGCTGTGGACTTTAGCCTGGGAGAATGGAAAGCCCAGACGGTAAGAGAAGAGGCATCCATAGACTCACATGTGCAAGGTCTAGACTGAGGTAGGATGCTTGCCTTCAGTCTGAGGCCAGCCTAGGATGTATTATGAGTTCCAGGCCAGCCTGGACTACAGAATGAGCCCTCATCTCAAAAAGAAAGAAAAAAAAGAAAGGGAGAACATTTCTTATCTTGCCTTCTCTAAATCCTGTCATCACCAGATCCTTATTGCTCACTGTAGTTTGTTTGTTTTGGTTTTGGAGACATAGTTTCTCTATGTAACAGACCCCTGGCTGTTCTGGACTTTGTAGGATCAGACTGGCCTCGAAATCAGAGATTTGCCTGCCTCTGCCTCCCAAGTGCTAGAATTAAAGGAGTGCACCACCATGCCCGGCTCACCATGGTGTTTTGGTTTTGGTTTTGATTTTTTGAAACAGAGTTTCTCTGTGTAGCCCTAGCCATCCTGGAACTAGCTCTGTAGACCAGGCTGGCCTCAAACTCAGAGATCTGCCTGCCTCTGCCTCCCGAGTGCTGAGATTAAAGGTGTGCACCACCACTGCCCAGCCTGGCTCACCATAGTTTCTAAAATTCTTGAATTCCCTAAAAATCTCACTTTCAGCTTTGCCACCTTAAACAATTTACATTCACCTATAATGACAACTTCAGTAAACGATGACAAATTTCTGACCAATATATCAAATAAACTGGGCATACTGACTTTAATCCCATGCCTTTAATCTCAGCACTCAGGATACAGTGACAAACAGATCTCTGTGAGTTCAAGGTCAGTCAGAATAAGACTCTATCTCAAAATATATATATATATATATATATATGCTAAATAGATTTGAAACTGAGTATCATAAAAAGCCAGTTAGAAGCCTCTCATGGTTATACCTTTGACCTATTATTCTTGTTCAATCTTTTTTGATGCATTTGTTTATATATATGGGGGGTATGCCATGGTATGCATATGGAGGTCAGAGGACAATTGGCAAGAGTCATTCTTTCCTTTTGAGTCCCAGGGATTGAAGTCAGGTCATAAAGCTTGCACACAAGCCCCTTTACTCTTTGAGCCCTCTTAAGGGCTCCTCAACTTTCTTTTCTTTTTTTGGTTTGTTTTTCAAGACTGAATTTGTGTAGCCCTGGCTGCCCTGGAACTTGCTCTGTAAATCAGGTTGGCCTCGAACTCAGAGAGAGATCTACTTGCCTCTGCTTCTTTTTTTTTTTTTTTTAAAGATCTCTATTTTTTTTTGTTTGTTTGTTTTGGCTTTTCGAGACAGGGTTTCTCTGTGTAACCCTGGCTGTCCTGGACTCACTTTGTAGACCAAACTGGCCTCGAACTCACAGAGATCTGCCTGCCTCTGCCTCCCTAGTGCTGGGATTAAAGGCATGCACCACCACGCCTGGCTGCCTCTGCTTCTTGAGTGCTGGGATTAAAGGCATGCGCCACCACTGCCCAGTTTCCTCAACCTTAAGCTGCCACAAAGGAAGTCTGACCTGCTGTCCGCAGGTGACAAAAAGCAGAAAGCACCCCTAAATTTAGGCAAAGTCAAGATTCAAATCTTTGCTAGGCATGAGAACACAAACCAGAAATTCCAGCAGCTTAGTGGGTGGGTAGAAAGATGAGAAGCTGCAGGCTAGCCTACGCTATACAGTGAGAACTTGTCTCAAAATAATAAATAATAAAAGAAAAAAAAAGCCAAGTGGCACATGCCTGCACTACCCAGAATCCCCTTCAAGTCTCCTAGGGATCCTGGGTTTGGAGAAGACGAGTGCTATGGATCGCAGCTCTGGCTCTGAGTTTATAACAGGGTCTTCACTACCCCAGTATCCTGGGCTGGCCTTGAACCTGTGATCCTCCTGTCTCAGCTCCCACCCCCAAGTGCTGGGACTTACATGCATGCGACATCATACTCAGATCTGCCATTTGTTAAGTCCCTTCCCTTCATCATCACAACTATGGTGATAGCTTTGTTGCTTTGCTTAGCTTAGAAACGCCGTGGGCAACAATTTTGTAGCAGAAAGGATAGGTTTGTGGCCTAGGGCTAAAAGCTGCAGTAAGGTGGGGTGGCTTTCTGACTAAGAGTCCACGCAAGACCAGGGTAGGCAAATGGACGCTGAGGTTACTGAAGCACAGGCCAATGACCAGTTGTTAGGAGACTGTGAAGGAATTCCTATGATGGGTGGGACCCTCATCCTGTCCAATTCTCAGCTCCTATGATTCATCCTGCTGGCGACTCCTATGGGCTCCCCACCCATTATTAGCACGTTTTTGAAGCAGTCCACTTCTCTCCTCTTTCCCAGGAACAGACCAAGGCACAGGACATTCTAGGGGCAGCAACTCTTCTCCTGGAGGGAGTGATGGCAGCCCGAGCACAGTTGGAGCCCTCCTGCCTTTCATCCCTCCTGGGACAGCTTTCTGGGCAGGTTCGCCTCCTCTTGGGGGCCCTGCAGGGCCTCCTAGGTACCCAGGTAAGTTCCCAGTCAAGAGACCTATAGAAAGTACCCTCTTCGTCCTGGGGAGACAAGGGATTCTAGGTACCTTCAGTGTGTGCAGGTTGTCCTATATGGAGTGCTACCTCTCAGCCATAATACCTGGGTGCTGCTGATAAATCTTCTCTCCTTAGTCAGGAGAGGCCTGATATGTGGGCCTGCTCTCTGGCCTCAGGCCCATCCTCCTCTGCCCTCAGCTTCCTTCACAGGGCAGGACCACAGCTCACAAGGATCCCAGTGCCATCTTCTTGAGCTTGCAACAACTGCTTCGAGGAAAGGTGCGCTTCCTGCTGCTGGTAGAAGGTCCCAGCCTTTGTGTCAGACGGCCCCTGCCCACCACAGCTGTCCTGAGCAGTATCTCTCAATTCCTCACACTAAACAAGTTCCCAAACAGGGCTTCTGGTTTGTTGGAGACGAACTTCAGTGTCATAGCAGGAACTACTGGCCCTGGACTTCTGAACAGGCTTCAAGGATTCAGAGCCAAGATTATCTCCGGTCACCTAAATCAAACCTCCAGGTCCCCAGACCAAACCCCTGGATACCTGAACAGGACACACAGACCTGTGAATGGAACTCATGGGCTTTTTGCTGGAGGCTCACTTCAGACCCTGGAAGCCCCAGACATTCTGCTGGGAGCTTTGAACAAAGACTCCCTGCCACTCAACCTCCAGAGTGGATATCCTCCTTCTCCAGCCCATACTCCTGATGGACAGACATTCTTCTCTCCTTCACCTACCTTGCCCACCCATGGGTCTCCACCCCAGCTCCACTCCCTGTTTCCTGATCCCTCCTCCACCTCTGTGCCTAACTCTACCAGCTCTCACCCAATCACGATGCACCCTCATCCCCAGAATTTGTATCAGGAAGCAGAAGGTCCACAGGCCCAGCCAGCATATACAACATCTCTCAGGGACAAGCATTCCCCAGGAAAGGCTCTGAGGCAACTGCAGTTGCACTAGATGCCCTGCTTTCAAATGAAACCCAAGGCCCTGGGAAAGGGACACACAGGACAGGATATTGTAAAATTTTAATACCTATTTTTTTTAAAAAACCTATCAGCAATCTTCATCAGAGCAGCTAGTTATCTTTGGTCTATTTTCTGTATAAATTTGAAAATCACTACTTTTCTATATGTGCTTTTATACAATAATTCTGCAAATATCTAGACTGGTCTAGCTTTTTAAATGAGTTAGAGACTAACATTGTATCAAAAAACAAAAGGGAAGTTTTCTTTGCTTCAAGTTGAAGGCCAACCCTCCCCATGCCCTCATTCCTTTCACTATAATCTCAGTGAGAATGTTCCGCCAAGATATACTGCTCTTAGCCAGGTGTGGTGGCACACACCTTTAATCCCAGCACTCAGGAGGCAGAGGCAGGGGAATTTCTGTGAGTTTGAGGCGAGCCTCGTCTACAGAGTGAGTCCAGGACAGGCAGGGTTATACAGAGAAACCCTGTATGGAAAAACAAACAAACAAAACCGGAGATACCACTCTTGATAAAGGAATAGCAGGTTACCTCTTAGAAAGGCTGTCCCTATTTAGAGACAAAACTGAGCCTGTAAGAGTGAGAGCATCCAAAAGCCAACTATAAACCAAGGGAGTGATGTCCTTCACTGGATCTCCTGGACCCTACCTCCCAAGAAAGCTAACAGGAAGCCTGGGTAATGCCACACCCCAGGTAAGGCCTTGCAGACTGTTCAGTAAAGACTAGATTGGATGTGGCAGCTGAGCAAACAGCTAAGTGCATCAGCAGCTCAGCAGGGGCTTAGTCAGGCCTGGGCTCCTGCTTCCCTTCTGTGGAGGGCAGGCGGAAGTGCAGGAAGTGGCAAGAGTCAGGCTCCAAAGCTCACAGCAGGACAGGCACAGAGCAGTTGAAGGCTCTTTCTAATTTCCACAAATGCAGCTAAAACACAGCTTTGTGTGACCACCATGAACTCTACTAGGAACCCCCAAAACAAAGGCAGACTCCTGGGGTTCTGTGCTGTGTTGGTGCCAGAGGTTTATGTTGCACAAAAACAAAAAAAACTGCATTGCCAAGGGTCAACCCGCTACTGCTAGAGTCTTGTAAGAAGACTGGTGAGAGTTTTTTCCTTTCTTCTGTCCCGAAGTAAAGGAGGAGTGGCTACCATGTGGGTGGAGAAGCCAGGATCGCACAGCTCCAAACACTGCTACACAAAAAACGGAAGGGAAAGGTGTTCTTCACAGAGGCAACAGATGCCCCAGAATCATCCCACAACTCTGTACAGTAGGTAGTATGGTCTGTTTTACACATGAAGACGCCAAGGCAGATAGGCTTCCTGATGGTCACATAGCCTTCAAGCAGAGAAGGGGCACACCAGTCCCAGCCCATCCACCTACCCAGGGTGGTGCACCGCCCGACATGTCCTTCAGTGGGTCTACTTAATAGAGACTTCCAAGTCCTTGGAGACTAAATACACTTAAGCAGCTCTGAGTAGAAGACCAGAGCTTGTGGGGAAGACAATTCAGACCTGTCCAGGTGTCCTTGTGGGCAGAACCTGAAGAAGGAATCAAGATGCACAGAACTAAAAATGTTATAAAAAATCTCGGACCTTGTCAGTTTCTACACGAGAGAAGTATTTCACCTACTAATTCTAGAATAGCATGAGTGTAACTTGTAACTGTTGTAACACTAAAGGTGGTTAAACTTAAAAAAAAAATTTAGGGCCAGTGAGATGACTCAGTAGGTAAAAGCGCTTATTGCGTGAGCCTGGAACCTGTGAAGGAACCAACTCCCAAAAGTTGTCTTCCGACCTCATTATGCATGCCATCACTCAAACATACACATCACAAGTACACACACGGTAATAGTAAATAAATAAAATAAAATTTAAGTTAAGAGGCTGGAGAGATAGCTCGGTGGTTAAGAACACTGGCTGTTCTTCCAAAGGACTGGGGTTCAAATCCCAGCACCATATGGCAGTTCACAGCTGCCTGTAATGGATGGGCGTGGTGGCGCACGCCTTTAATCCCAGTGCTTGGGAGGCAGAGGCAGGTGGATCTGTGAGTTCGAGGCCAGCCTGGTCTACAAAGCAAGTACAGGACAGCCATGGATACACTGAGAAACCCTACCTAAAAAACAAAACAAAATTTAAGTTAAAAAGCTGGACATGATGACACAGGCCTGTGAACCCAGCACTTAGGAGGTAAAGGCAGGAGGATCAGGAGTTCAAGGCCACCTTCAGCTACATAAGGAGTTTCAGTCCAGCCTAGACTACAAAAGACTGTCTCAAAAATTAATCAACTTTTATGGCAGCTCAGTGGTAAAGCCCTTACCTAGCACATACAAGTCCTGGGTTCAATCCTAGGCACACAAAAAAAAAAAAAATTATTATTAAGTCAAACACTTTACAGCACAGAGGAGCCAGCACCCAGAACTGGAAAAGCCAGAGACCAAAAACTGGGTTCTCAACAGTCAGATGGTAGGTGAGGATACTGAATGGCAACGTAGTCACAGTCCCAGGCATCTGATACTGGCAGATTTGAGCAACTGGTTTCTTTTTTTTTTTTGGTTTTTTCGAGACAGGGTTTCTCTGTGTAGCCCTGGCTGTCCTGGACTCACTTTGTAGACCAGGCTGGCCTCGAACTCGCAAAGATCCACCTGCCTCTGCCTCCCAAGTGCTGGGATTAAAGGCGTGCGCCATCACTGCCCGGCTGAGCAACTGGTTTCTACAATGTAAACCTATCTGCCTTAAGCCTCTAGCCCTGAAACCAGGTGTAATGGTGCCTGCCTATAAGCTCAGCACTTTGTGGGGCTGAGCCATGAAGACCACTAGCTCAAGGTCATCCTTGGGTATATAACAAGTTTCAGACAGCTGGGACTTCAGACTCCACCTTTAAAAAAAATTTAAACGGGGAGTGGTGGCACATGCCTTTAATCCCAGCACTCAGGAGGCAAAGGCAGGTGGATCTCTGTGAGTTCAAGGCCAGCCTGGTCTACCAAGTCCAAGACAGCCAGGGCTACACAAAGAAACCCTGTCTTGAAAAACCAAAGGGGGGAAAAATTAAATCTTGCCAGAAGATCCATCTCAGTGATGTGATGCTTGCTTGCCTTGTAAGCCTTGGATTTGATCCCTGCACCATCAAAACCAAAGCCGAAAGCCTAAACCAGATCATTTCTTCCCCACCACACACACAAGGGCTACTCTGGCAAGATGGTTCAACAGATAAAGGGACTGACATCAAGCCTGACCAAATGTGTCCAATCTCTGGAACACCTGGCAGTAAGAAGGGACTCCTGACAGTTATCTTCTCCCTGACAAACACACACAATAAAAATAAATAAATGAATAAAGGGGGGGGGTGCTTACAAGCAGAACACTTTTCTATTTAAGTCCCTTTTTCTTTGCAGGGACAGCCAGGAGTCTACTGTGACCGTGACAGTGACATTTTATCACTGATGATGGTCTCCCAGTGTAACCTAATCCATCTTTCTTTAACCCCTCAAAAGCATGACTCCATGAGATGATTAAAACATTCTATAAAGATTCATCCCAACCCCCAATGTATCACACTCACACACACACCCTACTGTGGAAGGTGAAAAAACCACCTTTGCTCCTCCCTGCTGAGGCCGCTCATTTTCAACCCATTTCCCTAAACACTATTTCTAACACCTCTTGTAAAGACCAAAAACAGATGGGGAAGGAAACACCCCAGGCATCCCAGCAGGGGAAACCAGCTCCTGTGACAAACCCAGGAAGGCAAGAGACAACTGGGGGCCAGCAAATAGGCTCAGTGGGTAAAGAAGCTTGTCCTGCCAATCTGAGTTCTATCCCCAGGATCCGATGGCGGAAGTACACACACTCACACAAATACACAGAAAGAGAAAGAGAGAAAGACTGATTCCTTTGTAGAACACAGCAGAAGGGGCCTGGTTTTGAGACCCAGTATTTCATAAACCAGTGGTGATACAATCCCAGAAACTCAGGAGGCAATGACAAGAGGATCAAATTCAAGACCAGCATGGGCTACATAGCAAAAGCAAAACCTTGGATGCCCCAACCCCCAATAATGGAGAAGAGCCTGAAAAAGTAAACTTTAATTAAAAAAAAAAATCATACACAACTTCAGATTCACCCTAAGCTGTCCCACTTGGCCTTTTACGGACAAGTTTTCCATTGAATTAGACAAGATGATGATGTGCCCACAGTGGACACAGAGCCCAGTCCCTTTCACAGGTGAATATTGACAGCTTCTACTCAGGCTTGTACAATGTCCATGACTTGAGTGTCTAAGCAAGTCTGGCTTCCCACGAAGCTCAGAACGCCAGTTTCTTCATCAGCAGATAAACTCTGGAATCCACCTCAAATCCGTGTAGGTTGTTGGCATCACCCTGAAGCCTCATGAGCAGGCCCCCATAGGACACATATGCAGAGCTGAAACAGAAAGTCCCTTGTCCTGACTCTCAGCTCGAAAGCAGGAACTTCCCAGCAACTCTCCATCCATTTTTTTGTTTTGTTTTTTTGTTTCTCGAAACAGGGCTTCTCTGTGTAACAGTCCTGGCTGTCCTGGAACTCACTCTGTAAACCAGGCTGTTCTCAAACTTACAGAGAGCCACCTGCCTCTGCCTCCCAAATGATGGGTTTCACCAGCTATTCAAAGTCCATATGTAAAAGTTCCCCTAGGTGAGTTTTGTTCTTTTTCCCATTACTTTTCTGCTTCAAGTTTTGGACAACCATATTGTCTTAGCATAATTTTAAAGAAAAAAAAAAAAGGCAGAGAAACTGAAGAACAAAGGGTTGGGTTACAGGGTAGCAACAAAAACAAGTAACAACAAACCAAAAAGGCAAGTAGTTTCCCAGGGAAGATACTCTCTGCTGTCTCTCACAAAGGAAGACTACCAATGTCTCATGTGGACTACAGGGCATTGAAATCCTGACAAGGATGATGTAAGTAACCTACATTGAGATTGGAAACTGTTCCCAAATCAAATTCTTCCACCTAGGTTTGGAGTACTAGAGAGAGAAAAAAAACAAAAACAAAAAACAATGGACCCAACACAGAAGTAGACCTATGACCCAATCTCAGAACAGGGAAAGGGAAGGACTTTCCCAGACAATGTTACTTACAGACGTGTGGCTGCTTCAGTTGAGGTCTCGTCCCCCTCAATCCTGTACACTTTCCCATACATTACATATTCAAACTGGTCAGCCCTACAAACAACAGACCAAGTTATTCTTCATAGTAATAGTGTAGGAGAACTTTAAAAATGAAAACTGAGCCAGCCATGGTAGCACACACCTTTAATCCCAGCACTTGAAAGGCAGAGACAGGAGGATCTCTGAGAGTTCCAGGCCAGCTTGGTCTACAAAGCGAGTCCAGGACAGTGAGGCATCTGTTACACAGAGAAACCCTGTCTTGAAAAACAAAAAAAAAAAAAAAAAAGGAAACTGCTAACAAGAAGCACTATGGAAGTGTGGCCTTACTCAGCTCCCACTGAAATTCTGTGACCTAGACATGACCATCTGTATTTTATTGATGAGGGAATGGAGGCTGAAAATAGGAAAGCTGAGAACTGAATACTCAGTGAGATTCCACAGCCTTCTAGTCTTTGAGACGGGGGTCTCTCTATGTAGTCCTGGCTCTCCTAACTGGCTACATGGACCAAGCTGGCCTCGAACTCACAGGTACTCCTACCTCTGCCTCCTGAATGCTGGGACTAAATAAGGATGTGGGCCACCAGTCTTTCTTTTTCTTTTTTTTTTTTGGTTTTTCGAGACAGGGTTTCTCTGTATAACAGCTCTGGCTGTCCTGGACTCGCTTTGTAGACCAGGCTGGCCTCGAAGTCACAGAGATCCGCCTGCCTCTGCCTCCCAAGTGCTGGGATTAAAGGCGTGTGCCATCACCGCCCGGCCGGATGTGGGCCACCAGTCTTTCTATCACACCAAGTTCTCTCCCAAAATCTAGGTTACTATGTAATCTTGTCCTCACCATTAAAAAAAAGCTACAACTCCAGCACTGAGGAGAGAGGGGAGGTGGATTTGTCTGTAAGTTCCAGGCCAGCCTGATCTTCATAGATCAGGCCAACCAGGAATACAAAATGAGACCCTATTTCAAATAAATTCATAGCTGCAGCTCACAAGCTTAGAACCACTGCTTGCAGTAATAAAGCTAGTTGTTTGAATTTCTTTTTTCAATTTTTTTTTTTCGACACAGGGTTTCTCTGTGTAATAGTCCTGGCTGTCCTGGACTCACTTTTGTAGACTTGGCTGGCCTTGAACTCACAGAGATTCACCTGCCTCTGCCTCTCAAGTGCTGGGATTAAAGGTGTACACACCAGACCCGGGAATTACAGATAGCTGTGAACTGACATGTGGGTGCTGGGATTTGAACACGAGTGCTTTGGAAGAACAGTCGGTGCTCTTAACTGCTGAGCCATTTCTCTAGCCCCTCTTTTTTCAAAAATTTAAGAGATGGGGTCTCATGTAGCCCAGCTTGGCCTCAGACTTGATATGAAACCAAAGATGTTCTTGAGCTGGGCGTGGTGGTACACACCTTTAATCCTAGGGCTTGGGAAAGAGGCAGTTCCAGGCCAGCCTGGTCTACAAAGCAAGTTCTAAGACACCCAATTCTGGCTGTGTGAATTCTAAATGTAGCAATGTCTTTAAAGTTACTGCTGACGACAATCATTTATTCCTAAAATTAAAAACTTTGTATATATATAAATGCATATATAATAATACATATATATATAAATGCATATATAATAATACATATATATATATATATACTATACTTTCTATATTCTTATCTTAGTCTCTCTTTTACAACTACAACTGCCTCACCTGGAAGGCCTGTCATCTGTGGGGTTGTATTCACCATCATCCAAGGTACCATCTTCATACAAGGTACTAGCTATGACCAACCGGAACTTGTCACCTGAAAAGAGCAGCAACAGAGAGTGAAGAAGCAGAAATCAAAGATCAAAAACCTCTTGTAATTGTCTGTGTTCAATACTTACCTAAGTCTACAGGGTAAATCTGAATGTTTACATCTAAGATGAGGTCCATCTTGAAAGATTCACTCTCACAGTGCAGCCGAGATACTGAGGAAGAGTGACAGACATAATTACAAAGCCCAGGATAGCCAGCTTGGGGGTCAAATGCAAGAGATCAAATCATCTGACACAACCACACCCACTAGCCTCTCACCCAGCTTCACAGAAGTACAAGAGCAATCAGATTCACAAGAAGGAAGAAGGTAAAAAAAAAAAAAAAAGTCAGTGGGTGACATGATTCCAAAAAAACAACAGAACCCCTCTGGAGGCAACCAGTCTCCAGGCTCTCAGCATGCCTGTATGATTTAGACTAAACTCTGTTAAAGTCCTGACACTCCCTCACCCCCGGTAGGCACTGTGCTGAGGGAATCATCCGGGTGTATTGAGAACTGACATAGGTCTTAAAAGAAAACATTTGCCTCCAGGCAAAGGGACATAGAAGAAACAACTTCCGGATCACTGGGAAAACAAATACACCAGGCAGTGAGCCGAATGAAATTCAGAGAGGACTTCGCAAAGAGTTAAGAGTCCTTAGGGGAACACAAATTTATGGTTTAGGAAGGCAGGCGGGTAACTTGCTGCATTACCTTAGGTAACAAAATAAGTAAGGCAGCACCCACCTCTTCTCTTCTAGGAATAAAGTCGAGCGCGAGAAAGGCGCACGGTACAGCACGTAATACTGGGTCGGGAGTTAAAAAGGTTCCCAGGGGTACACCGGCACCAAAAGTTAAGGGCCACCCAGGCACCGCAAATATAATAGGAAAAGCTGTCTCAAGTTTCTCATTCATGAGGAAAAAAAAAAGTTTCCCGAGGGAGGTACTGAGAGGGTGGGACCGGCCACTTGGGGTTGGTGGGCATGCTGGCCTCTTCCTTCATACCGCCCCTACCCATCTTACCTCGGTCAAACTTCTTGCCTTCTGGGTCAATGTCCTTCACATCGAAAATATCCTCGAACAGGATCCCCGCCATAGTGAGGGGACGAGAGCTGCAGAGGTGCTGGGCGCACGGCCACCCCTGGGAATTCGCGCACCCCCTTCACGTGGGGGGGGGGGAAGAAGTCAAGGCAGAGAGTCCCGCCCCAAAAGCCGCTGCGAGGCAGAGGGCGCATGCGCGCGAGCTGGAGCGACGCAGCCACTTCCGCCACCTCCCTCTCGGGGCTTCTTCACTTCCGCCGGGAAGGGCCACCTCGCCTGGTGGGCGAGTCCTAGAATCAGACGACTCCGCCCAAGGCGGGGATAGACCAAGTCCCACCTCCGGCGGGTACCGCGCTGCGCGCGCCTGGCTCTGCGGCGCCCTCTTCAGATCAGGGATCCCCAAGCGCGGAAAGCTTGGGGCCCTAATCCGGCCGGGAACCTTGATCCTTGGCCCGGAGAAGCCCGGCCCTAGCCCTTCCCTGCGGTCCGCGCGCCGGCCGAGGGCACAGTCCGTGCCGCAGGCGGGGTGGAGCAGGACCCTTGGATCTAGTGCCCAGCTCTTCGGATTGCCACCAAAGTCCCCCAAGCTGGTCGGAGCCAGCTCGGACCAGCTAAATGTCACCCGAGCCAGGTCCGTCCGGTTTGGAAATTTGCCACGATGTCACTCTCAGGGAAAGGGAAGCCCTCATTGTGTCCTCCCCTGGGGATTCACCTCCAAACCACTCCCATCTTCCCTTGGCCCTGCTTGGCGCTAACCTCACATTGATCCCCTAGAACACTGCCAACTGAACTTGGTACTGCCTGTCACCCCACCATGCTACCCTCTTCTGGACACTGATCTAGTGCCCTTTCACCCGACATTGGCCTTTCACAGCTCGTAATGCCTCCTTTCTTGGTGCTACCCTCTTCTCACTACAGCCCCCCGTACTGGGTATCGTACTGGCTCCCCCCCCCCCGTACTTGAGTCTGTTTCCTAAATGAACCTGCACCCTGGTACTATTGTTTGTAGAATTGTAGATCTCTGGAAACTGTCCTCTCCAGTGGCACCAACCTAACACTCTCCATCCTCTTTGTGCCCTGGCCACCCTCTTCTTATCCCTCCAAGAACCCTGAAAGAGAATGTGGAGCCCCAGCAGGCTGTTTCCTCAAGGAGTCCTATCTGCTACTCAAATTCCCCCTTAAGCGGTGCCTGGGAGGAGCGACCTCTGCTCCCCCCACACACACCCGCCTCCCAGGAGCGGCCTCCCCCGCACCAATAGCTCCCTTCCCGTCTCCGCCCCTCTCTCCAGGCCTGGCCGTTCCAGGTGCACCTTCCTGGGGGAACCCAGAGGAAAGGAAGGAAAAGGGAGAAAGGGAGGCGATGAGGGAGCGGGCTCTCAGGGTTCCTCGCAGACCCGTCTGAGCCGCCTGAAAGCGCGAAGCAGAGACTGCCCGGGTCGAGTCTGGGACCAGGGAACAGCCCCCTACCCCCGGTCCTAGAGTCGCTACATCTCCAGCCCCTCCCGCACAACGCTGCGGCCGCGGGAGAGCCCGTCCCCTCCACGTGCCAGAGGACCCGCCCCCGCCCGGCCCCCTCACCCCCACGGGGTCGGGTCTATCCCGGCCTCTGTGACGAAGGGGTGCGGGATCGCGTTGCAAGCGCCCCCTGCCGCCTCTCCGGAGGCCAGGAGGCGGCCCTAATGCAGACCCCCGCCGGACCGGGACGCCCCTGCAGATGGGCCGGGGGCGGAGCAGCAAGCAGGGCACCGCCCTCGGCCCGCCCGCCGAGGAGGGGACGCCAGCGGGAGGCTGAGCCCGCGGCGCGCGCCCGGCGACCTGTCGCACTCTGCGCTCGGCCGCCCGGGCTGAGGGGTCGGGACGGGTGCGGGCGCGGGCTCAGCGGGCCGGGAGCTGAGTCAAGGCCAGAGCCCGAGAAGCGAAGGGAGAGAGGCAAGAGGGCAGTGCACCGAGATGGCGGCCGCAACGGCCGCGGCGGCGGCGGCGGGGGAAGGGATGGAGCCTCGAGCGCTGCAGTATGAGCAGACCCTGGTAAGTGAAACCCGAGGGAGGGGTGCGCTATGGTACCACTGCTGCAGGTTGCCCTAGGAAGGCCTACCCTAGCCCGGCCTCAGCCTTCCTCAGCTGCAGAAACTGAGGTTCTGGATCCGACAGGCTGTAGGTTCGGGGTGTTGGGAAACTGCTTGCTGGTTTCTGGCTGAGGCTGGTGGCCTACAGAGGACAATGACACCAGGTGCTTTGCCCAGGTGTCCATCTCCGTACTCCCTTCAGCATACACATTTTTTGGTTTTCTCACCACTAGAGCCAAGTTACAGCACCCTAGTGCCCTTTCTGAGCACCACCCATACTACTGAACTTTCTCCACATGTCTACCTATATTCAACACCCTCCCTGTGTCCCTACTATATGCATGGTACTATGCTGAGTATAAAGACGGTAAGCAAGTGATCAAACCGAACCCACCCTCTGCCTTTAACGGCTCAAAGCCCAGCATTGACAAGAACTCCTCAGTCGACCCTTTTGGGAAAGGTGGCTTAGGTGATTTACCACCCTGGGCACTAAAGCGTTAGGGCTGATGCAGGAAGCAGGAATGGGTGTGAGAATTGGAACCTTTGTTCGGGCTGGATCTAGCCAGGTACCCCACCACCAACACCCACGCCCATGGATGGAGTGTCCCTTGACCTCATAAGAAGCAGGGGTCCTGAGCTTTGAGATGACTCATGGCCACCATTGTTGAGAAGCCATTCACTCCCATGTCACTAGGGTGGGGGGCCCAAGCCCTAAGGAAAGAAACTGGCCCCATGGCTCCTTTTTATCAGCTTAGACTGGAATTTGCCCGGGAGGGTGGCAGGGAGGAACCACTGTAAGAGAGGGCCTGGGCTGTAACTGAGTCAGAGAGGTGCCCAATTACCAGAGACTGTTTTAAACAGGGTAACTGGGAGAGGTGGTATGTATGAGAGTGTGGTGACGCTAGCAGAGGCAAGCCCTTTTGTTGGAGATGGCTGTCAGCCTTGCCATCCCACAGATCAACTAGAGGTGCATTTGGCCATGGAAGCCAGACACCTAACTTCTGAAATGGTGTCTCTTTTGCATCAGCGGCCACTCTGTCCCCCTTGTGTCTGTGGAATGAGTTCTCAGGGTCAAGCTCTCCCTGCTCTGGCCTCTCCCACTTCCCCTCCTACCCTTTTGTCTTGCCCTCACCTCCTCCCACTTACTGTGTTTCTTCTAGACTCCACTCTCTCCCTCCTCCCCGCTCTTGCCCTGGACACTTGTCTTCCTGTGACTCTCTTTCTCGCTCTTTCCTCTGTTCTTCACTCTCCTCTCTGCTTCTCCCTTTCCTCTGTGTCTCACCCATGTGTCTCTATCTTTCCCTCCCTGCCACCAACCCCAACCCCAACAGGAGCCCTTTGTGTCCTGAAGCTCCGAGGGTGGCAGCCAGATCTACTCCTCCCCAACCCCCAACACACGCCCAGCTTGGCAGGTCCAGCCATAACTCTCTCCCTTCCCATCAGCCAGCCTAGTAGCTACAGTCCCAGCCTTGCCCTCGACAGCCTCTGCTGTCCCTTGGACCTGTCACTGGCCCCAAATGCAGTTCCAGAATAGGACTGAGGCCACTCAACACTCCCTACCCACCCAAAGAAGCTTTCCCTTTTCAGCTGGGGGTTTGGGAGTGGAGAATGAGAACAAGGGGATTAGGGTGGGTGGGAAGGGTGCCCCAGACTTGGTCACAGGCCAGAGGCCCAGCAGGAATGTGATAAGGATTGGGGCTGGGATCTCCTAGGCCCAGCTCAGCTGCCTTCAGCTGCACCAGGCCCTTATTGGTGCTCTCATGCCCTTGACCATCCCTCATTCCCTGACCTTCTCTCTGCCCACTTTCAAACTGCCTTAGGTTTTTCCATCTTTTCCCTCCTCTGGACCCTTCCCTCCCACTCGTCCCCAGTGCCCTCACCCCTGGCTTTCTAGAAGAGGACTGATTATTCTGCCACCCCCAGAGTTGTGTGTCCCTGTACCTTGTCTGTCCCCATCACTCTGGCCAGGACAGCCCCCACAGTCTGCAATGTGCATTGTTCCCACACTCAGCCTGAGTATAAACTAGATTCAAGATGGGGTATACAGTTCAGCAGGTCGGGGGGGTTCAAAATGCAGGAGTCCTCCCTGTTATCCCCACGTCGGCCACACATACTAATGCCACACTTTGTCCATCATTCTAGATGTATGGCCGGTACACTCAAGAACTTGGGGCTTTTGCCAAAGAGGAAGCTGCTCGGATTCGCCTGGGAGGGCCTGAGCCCTGGAAGGGATCCCCTTCTGTCCGGGCTACCCCAGAGCTCCTGGAATACGGACAGAGCCGGTGTGCCAGATGCCGCAGTGAGATCTGGATGGGGCAGGGACCCGGCTGTTGTATATTGAGGGAGACAGAGATCATTAGGGCTGCCCTTGGGGGATGGAGAGACATAGAGAACAGAGCAGGAGCACTTTGGTACCAGCTTCTCTATGGAGCTTCTTTTCCTTGCTTCCAGTTTGTTCTGTACACTGCCACAAGTTCCTAGTGTCCAGGGTTGGTGAAGACTGGATCTTCCTGGTCCTTTTGGGGCTCCTCATGGCACTGGTCAGTTGGGCCATGGACTATGCCATCGCTGTCTGTCTACAGGGTGAGGGCAAAGGCTGGGGAGGGCCAACCTGTTTCCTGCATGCCACAGTTGTTTAGGTAACTTGGCTACTGGCCACTTTCTCTGGCCAGTCTGACTGCCCATTTCCAGGCATAATGACTACCATTTGCACAGGCCACACCTTCCTACCTTCCCTCCACAACTGTCTTATCTACAAGGGCTTTGTCCCAGTGAGTGCCTTCTGGGGCTTTCCCTTCCCCCTGCCCCAGCTCTGTGCGTGAGTCCTGTTACCTCCGTAGTGGCGGTGGCAGCCGAGGTGTGGGTGTGTCCTCTGGACGCTTGGCAAGCATGTCTTCTGCCTACAGCCCAGCAATGGATGTCCCGGGGCTTAAACACCAACATCTTACTCCAGTACCTGGCTTGGGTTACCTACCCTGTCGTCCTCATTACTTTCTCTGCTGGATTCACCCAGATCCTGGCCCCGCAGGCTGTCGGTAGGATAGGAGGAGCTGGGGGAGGTGCTAGCTTCCCGAACTAACAGGGTCCATCTGACAGCGATCCTTGGCATTTACCTCTCCGCAGGATCTGGTATCCCTGAGATGAAAACCATCCTTCGGGGAGTGGTGCTGAAAGAATACCTCACCCTCAAGACCTTTGTAGCTAAGGTCATTGGTCTAACCTGTGCCCTGGGCAGTGGTATGCCCCTTGGCAAAGAGGTAATTGGAGGTTGGGGAATGGAGGAGACCCTTCCATTGGAAGAAAAGGCCACACCAAGGTCCAGAAGGTCCAGTCCCTACTCAATACCAACCCCTACCTCCAGGGACCCTTCGTGCACATTGCCAGCATGTGTGCTGCTCTGCTCAGCAAGTTCCTCTCCCTCTTTGGGGGTATCTATGAGGTAAGAGGAGAACCCTAAGATCTGGAGAGGAAAGGGTGGGCTGCTGAGTCCAAGCTGACACGGTGTGCCCACCCTGGCCAGAATGAGTCCCGGAACACGGAGATGCTGGCTGCCGCATGCGCAGTAGGCGTAGGTTGCTGCTTCGCGGCACCGATTGGAGGTAGGCGGGGCTCCAGTCAGCACGCCCTAGCCCTGCATCCGGCCTCTCCTCCTAGACCCCGCTTCCCCTGGGAGTGAGTCCATAGGTCAGACCCTGGCCTCAAGGGCGATGTCCTCTGCCCCATGCAGGGGTCCTGTTCAGCATTGAGGTCACCTCCACCTTCTTCGCTGTTAGGAACTACTGGCGAGGCTTCTTTGCGGCCACCTTCAGCGCCTTCATCTTTCGGGTCTTGGCAGTCTGGAACCGTGATGAAGGTGGGAATATTGTGGGGAGGGGCATCTAAGGTAATTTAAGTGGGACATAAGTTAGACCTGCCTCCCCTGCTTCTTCTTCCCATCAGAAACCATTACAGCTCTCTTCAAAACACGGTTCCGACTCGACTTCCCCTTTGACTTACAGGAGCTGCCAGCCTTTGCTGTCATTGGGTAAGGAACTAAGGGGAGGTTGTAGGAGAGGAAGGAGGTTTCCATGAGAAGGCCTCCCTTCCACCCTGGTACTTCTTTCCTCTCCAGTATTGCTAGTGGCTTTGGGGGAGCCCTCTTTGTCTACCTGAACCGGAAGATTGTCCAGGTGATGCGGAAGCAAAAAACCATCAACCGCTTCCTCATGAGGAAGTATGTTGGCCACAGACTCTTTCCCAGGCTGCTCTGAATGGTATAAGGACCACATGGGAAGAGAGGGAGGCATTGAAGATTTGAAGTAGAGACTAAGTTGAAATCAGGCGCTTCAGCCAGGTGTGGTCACACATACACACAATCTCAGCACTCCAGAGGCTGAAGCAGGAGGATTGTAGCAAGTTCTAAGCCAGCCGTGTTGCTACAGTGTAACACTGTACTCTCAAATGAAAACATGAAAGGTAGCTAAGCTTGGGAAATCAGCTGATGTCTTCATGCTGATACTATGGAACTACCTGGAAACTTACTTTTGAACTGTAGTCAGTGGCGGGCACTTGGAATAGAAGACTAAGGTTTTCTTAAGTTTTCAGGCCTGGTCCAGACAGCAGAAAGTGTTTGTACCTCAGTTTACCCCATGACCAGTATGGATGGATGAGATATTTTTATCTCCAGAACATAGCTCTTTCCTTTATGAGCCTGAGAACTGGGAATGGGAAAGCCTCTGAGACTTGACGCTGCTCCCTAAAGACTTCTGGACCGCTTTTTTTTTTTTTTTTTTTGTTTTTCGAGACAGGGTTTCTCTGTGTAGCCCTGGCTGTCCTGGACTCACTTTGTAGACCAGGCTGGCCTCGAACTCGCAAAGATCCGCCTGCCTCTGCCTCCCAAGTGCTGGGATTAAAGGCGTGCGCCACCAACGCCCAGCT
Source organism: Lophiomys imhausi (assembly GCA_907164525.1). Classification (NCBI taxonomy): domain Eukaryota; kingdom Metazoa; phylum Chordata; class Mammalia; order Rodentia; family Muridae; genus Lophiomys; species Lophiomys imhausi. The sequence continues at coordinate 2,291,489 of CAJQZJ010032426.1, forward strand.
TTTTTTCGTTTTTTTGAGACAGGGTTTCTCTGTGTATCCTTGATTGTCCTAGACTCACTTTGTAGACCAGGCTGGCCTTGAACTCACAGAGATCCACCTGCCTCTGCCTCCTGAGTGCTAGGACTAAAGGCATGCATCACCACGCCTGGCTTACACTGCTCTCTCTCAAGTCACTACAGAGGGTCAGCTAGTGCCAGCGGAGCATCTTTAAGCCCTCATACCACTTGCCCTACAGCTGGGGCTTCTGAGAGCAGAGGTAGTCCCAGACAGACTAGAGGTGGGTTTGCTTTTGCTGTCCACTGTGGGGTCAGAGAAGGGCCCTCTACTCTTAGCTCTTACAATATCCCCAGTCCACCATCGCCCTTGGAGCCTCCATTTTGTGGCATCTAACAATAAAAAAGGGCCCCCTCTCAGGCTCTGTGCTTTGATATATAAGCCAAGGCTCTGCTCTGCTTTTAGTCCTGAGCACCTGGCCTGTGATCAGTCTGCGAAGGTGTGTCACTTTTGTCTGATGCTATGAAACCTCTGTCTCTTAGACGGCTGCTCTTCCCAGCACTGGTGACTCTCCTCATCTCCACTCTTACCTTCCCCCCTGGCTTTGGGCAGTTCATGGCTGGACAGGTAGCTCCTATCAGACATGTGACCTCCCCCCTCCCCTGAAAGCAACCCCCCCCCGCCCAGATACATACAAAGCCAACAGCCCCAGCATGACTGGGACCAACCCCTTGTTCCCACAGACTCCCCTAGGCCTCTTCCCGGGGTCCTGGGCCCCAACTTAAGGCACTGTTCACTCTAGCTCTCACAGAAGGAAACCTTAGTCACTCTGTTTGACAACCGGACATGGGTCCGCCAGGGCCTGGTAGAAGATATAGAACTACCCAGCACTTCGCAGGCCTGGAGCCCACCACGTGCCAATGTCTTCCTCACTCTGGTCATCTTCATCCTCATGAAGGTGAGACTTCTTTCATAGCCGTGTGCCACTGACATTTACCCCCGGGCCACTAAGCGCAGGTGCTTTCCCAAGTACTTGTCATGCATTCAAAATACTGTGAGAAAGGGACTCATACCCCTGTTTTAAAACGGGGTGCATCAAAAGACAGAGAAGTAGCCAGCCGCCAAAGCGGTTGATCGGGTGTGAGGTTTTGAACCCAAGCCGGCTGTTTCTAGAGTCTTTTTCCCTTCCTTCCTCTCTGGGGATTCTGGGCCTAGCCCAGGTAGCGCCTGGTAGATGAGCAAAGTCTGCTTCCCTGAGGCTCTGTTTTAAACCCATTCCTGCCCACAGTTCTGGATGTCTGCACTGGCCACCACCATCCCAGTGCCCTGTGGGGCCTTCATGCCTGTCTTCGTCATTGGTGAGTCTGCCACTGCCTGCCGCCCAGCCTTCACCCTCCGTACCCTCTGGGTATTACTTGTAGATCCCTTCCTTGCCCAGGAGTGGGTTTTGGCCCAACTCTAGCTCAAACCCCCACTCCCACAGAACTGCCCCTGTACTGAGTGACCCACCGGCCCCTCCCCCACCCTCTGACCCTCTCTCTTCCTAGTGTTCCCCACTACCTCTTTCTCTTCCTAAAACCCTCCCTGAAGGAGCAGCATTTGGGCGGCTGGTGGGTGAAAGTATGGCCGCCTGGTTCCCAGACGGGATTCACACGGACAGCAGTACCTATCGGATTGTACCTGGCGGCTATGCCGTGGTTGGTGAGCACCCAAGTTCTGTTTGCTCTATGGTGCTGGGGACCCAAGGCAGGGTGTTGCACATGCTAGGCATGTATTTACACTCCCAGCAGCGACCTCAGGAGACCCCTGGCCCCGCCGGACCCTGAGACTCTGGTGCCCCCTGCTGGCAGGGCCATAGGCTCAAGCGCTGTATAGGATCACTCTGAAGGACTCCCAGAGACCTGGGGAAGCCCAGGAAGGGTGTCTCCTGGGGAACCGAGCACCCTGAGGAGACTGAGCATGGCCGTTCCCAGGGGCGGCTGCGCTTGCAGGAGCAGTGACGCACACAGTGTCCACAGCTGTGATTGTCTTCGAGCTCACGGGCCAGATCGCCCACATTCTGCCCGTCATGATCGCTGTCATCTTGGCTAATGCCGTCGCCCAGAGCCTGCAGCCCTCCCTCTATGACAGCATCATCCGCATCAAGAAGCTGCCCTACCTGCCTGAGCTGGGCTGGGGCCGCCACCAGTATGAAGGGCCCAGTGCAAAGAGGGTGGGAATGAGGGGTAGGCCTTCCAGGGCCCTTCAGCCCCAACCAACCTCCAGCAAGGTCCCGAACCAGCAAGGTTGAGATCCTCGCTATTTTTCTCTGGGTCAGAGCTTCCCTCACCCTGGGGGATCTGTAACTGTCCTCCACTGACCCAAAAGGAGGGTGGAGAACACCAACTGCCCCTGGGCCCTCCACTCCAGTCCCCTGTGGTCCTTCAGCCTTCCTCATGACACCGGGGTGGTGGTCCTCCGAGCCAGTCTTCCATGCTGAGCACACACTGAATGTCCAACTCTATCTCCAGGCAGTACCGGGTGCGAGTAGAAGACATCATGGTACGAGATGTACCCCACATAGCTCTCAGCTGCACCTTCCGGGATCTGCGGTTGGCACTGCACAGAACCAAGGGCCGTATGCTGGCCCTAGTAGAGTCCCCTGGTGAGGCCAAGATGGGTCCCAGGTGTTATGGGCATCTCCTAGGGGTACAGCTGAGGAAGGGTTAGGGAGTCCAGAATGAGTCTCCTTGTTCTAAAGGGTATAGGTCAACGGTTGGCAAGCAGGGTTTTCCCTCAGATGTGCAGCCTGTGTCCAGGGCCCCAGCTTGCTTGTGGAAGAAGGCCACAAGCAGGAAGCTTGCTGCCAGCTCTTGAGTGTCTTTCTTCCCTTCCTCTGTCCAGAGTCCATGATCCTTCTGGGCTCCATTGAACGCTCCCAAGTGGTAGCACTACTAGGGGCACAGCTGAGCCCAGCACGCAGGCGGCAGCACCTGCAAAAGCTAAGGAAAACCCAGGCGTCTCCACCATCAGATCAGGAGAGCCCCCCTAGCTCTGAGACGTCCATCCGCTTCCAGGTAACACCCCATAGCCACACATACTTCAGGGTCAGCTTGTAGACTGAGCCAGTCTCCCAGCCCCTTCCTGTCTGCGCAGGTGAACACAGAGGACTCTGGCTTCTCTGGATCCCACGGGCAGACTCACAAGCCCCTGAAGCCTGCTCTAAAGAGAGGATCCAGCAACACCTCAAGTCTCCAGGAAGGCACCACAGGTGAGCTACTTCTGCCCCATCACAGACAAAGCATGAGCCACCACAGCTGGATGAGGCTACCCAGGTGGACAGGGAGGAGGTGGAAAGCCTCTCCCCCTTGCCTTCTGCACCTTCCCCCTATCCACCTTGCCCCCTGGAACATAGGCAACATGGAATCAGCAGGCATTGCCCTCAGGAGCCTCTTCTGTGGCAGTCCACCTCTAGAGGCTACTTCAGAAGTGAGTAGCCCGGACACCCCCCTCTTGCCGCCCAACTCCTTTCTGACTCTCCCAGTTAACCCTGCAGTGACTCTTGCACTCCACGTGTCCTGCACTCCTGTCAGCTCTGCCCCTGCAGTGTGCCCTTCTTCCTGGCCTCCATCCATCCTTCACGTCCCCTCTCCCTATAACCTCAACTCCTCTCTGCTTTGGCTCTGACAAAGTTGGAAAAGTCGGAATCCTGTGACAAGCGCAAGCTGAAGCGGGTCCGAATCTCCCTGGCGGTACGTGTGCGCCTCTCCCTGCAGCTCAGGAACACCAGGCAGGAGGGCTGGGGTCTAGGTGGGACAGACCTCCCAGAGCCAGGAGTACATCCACCACCCTCTCTGCCTTCCTCCTAGAGTGACTCAGACCTGGAAGGCGAGATGAGTCCTGAGGAGGTAAGATGCCATTAAACTTTTCTTCCTGGCTGATGGGAAGGACCACAGGGAGGAAGACAGGCAAACCAGCCTTCCGGGAGGTGACAGAGGAGCCTTGGGCTCCCTCTCTCCCTCTCTAATCCTCCCATCTCTTAACCCTCAGATCTTAGAATGGGAAGAACAGCAACTAGACGAGCCTGTCAATTTCAGTGACTGCAAAATCGATCCTGCCCCCTTCCAGCTAGTAGAGCGGACTTCTTTGCACAAGGTAGGACAGGGTAGGGATCTGACAGTCCTACCTAGGTCCCCACTCAGACCGATGTGGTAAGAAGGAATAGGAGACAGTGTAGTTGATGCTGTTTTTAAAGCATACTGCTTCAGACCACAGAAGCCTCTGAGCCAGGACTCCTGAGCCTTGTCCCACTCCTTGGTGGAGCCAGGCATCACTTGCCCTCTGCTGAATTCCGGACCAAAGCAGCAACAAAGACACAGCTTGAACTGGGTAGATGCCAGAAGGCCAGGCCAGGGTCAGAGCTAGGCAGGAGGCTGCCAGAGCCTAACAAGGCTGATACACACACCCACGCTGAAATAAAAGGGAGGGATGAGGGAGTGAGAAACAGGCCAGATAAGAAAATCTAATAAACAAGCTAACAACAGTCAAGAAGGGTGGGGGGACAACTGCAGTGAAGAGATAAACAAAGATGAGAGACACCGGTAGGGGGCCTGGAATGTCAGACCCAGAGAGTCTTAAGTTCAAGGGGAGACTTCCCGGAAGGCAGGATAGCAGAGCAGAGGGGGCAATAGGAAAAGGAATAAGTACAGATGGATGGAGGAAGATGCAGTACTCACATGGAGCTGGCAGGGGCTCCCTAGGGTGAGGTAGCTGGCACCACTGGGTACTAAAGGCAGGGAAGGCAGGCTGCCCAGCCAAAGCTAAAGAGGGTATTCTCATCACATTTTTAACAATGTTTAAGCCTGCATTGGCAGGTACAGGCAAGAGTGACAGGGTCAGAGGTCCTAAGGCTTCATCTTGGATGGGAAGGAGACAAAAGAAAAACAAAGGAGACCGGGAGGTGGTGGCACATGCCTCTAATCCCTGCAGAGGCAGTGAGATCTCTCTTGAGTTCAAGGCCAGCCTTTTTACAGAGCAATCTCCAGGACAGAGAAACCCTGTCTCAAACAAAACAAACAAAAAAACAGCAAAAATAAAGGAACTTGCCGGGTATGGTGGCACATGCCTTTAATTCCAGCACTAGGGAGGCAGAGGCAGGCGGATATCTGAGTTCAAGGCCAGCCTGGTCTACAGAGTGAGTTCCAGGACAGCCAGAGATACACAGAGAAACCCTGTCTCAAAAAACCAAACAAATAAATAAATAAAGGAACTTAGAGCCTTTTAGATAAAGACCTCAGATCAAAAGAAGTGAGAGACTGCAGTACTATGGCAAAGGGAAAGATGAGCCAGAAGGTAGTAACTCAGGCTGTACTTAAAGCCTTTCTTCCCAAGACTTCAGAAGTTTTCCCATCTTTTCTTTTTTTCCGAGACAGGATCTCATATAGCCCAAGCAGGGCTCGAACTCTCTTGTCTCTCAGACTACGGGCACACACCATCACACCCCAGCTGTGATTCCTTTGATTTTTCTGTTGTGAAGAACTCTGGAGCGCCCTGAGTACTTGCTATGTTATGTGCCAGGCCTATACTAAGATCCTCATGTGTGTCATTTAACTCTCATAGGCACACTAGCTGATGGGTGCTAGGACATTCCAATTTTTTTGTTTGTTTGTTTGTTTTTTGTTTTTTCGAGACAGGGTTTCTCTGTATAACAGCTCTGGCTGTCCTGGACTCTCTTTGTAGACCAGGCTGGCCTTGAACTCACAGAGATCCGCCTGCCTCTGCCTCCCAAGTGCTGGGACTAAAGGCGTGCGACACCACCGCCCGGCCTGACATTCCAATTTTTTTTTTTTTTTTTTTTGGTTTTTTGAGACAGGGTTTCTCTGAATATCTCTGGCTGTCCTGGACTTGCTTTGTAGACCAGGCTGGCCTCGAACTCACAAAGATCCGCCTGCCTCTGCCTCCCAAGTGCTGGGATTAAAGGCGTGCGCCACCACCGCCCGGCTCCAATTTTTATAGAAGAAGAAATTGTGATTCAGAGAGATTATTAACTAAGTTACCAAAAAGCCACACATCTGTGGCAGAGCTGGATGTGGACTGACAGACAGACCTAAAAGCCCATGGTCTTAAGCATTCTAAAATGGAGGGAAACTGAGCCACACAATGAGAAAGTCATCCGCCTGCATCAGTAGCACAGTCAGACCCAGGACCCAGATCTCCTGGCACTGTTATCAGAATTCTTTCAGAAAGCCACATTGTCCTTCTCCCTGTCAGTTCAGTTCACTGTTCCCAGGCCCAAGAAATGTGGGCCCGCCAATGGGCTCCCTGGTGTCCAATTAAATTAAAATGAAAAAGAACAAAGTAGGTGTTTGTTACAAACTTAAACTATCACAGGAAGGGAAGAAGCCTCCGAGGAACCACTAACAAAAGTGCAAAGAACTGCAATGATAACATAAGAGATTAGAATTCGCCGGGCGGTGGTGGCGCACGCCTTTAATCCCAGCACTTGGGAGGCAGAGGTAGGTGGATCTTTGTGAGTTCGAGGCCAGCCTGGTCTACAAAGTGAGTCCAGGACAGCCAAGGATACACAGAGAAACCCTGTCTCGAAAAACCAAAAAAAAAAAAAAAAAAAAAAAAGAGATTAGAATTCTAGAGATTAGATTCTAAATTAGAATCTACTTAAGAAAGCATTTAAATTAAAAAAAAAGCACACTCAAAAACATGAGGTATTCAAAAAAAAAAAGCATTTAAGTTCAGGAGGGTCACTTTCAGAGGGTGAGAATACATGAGGCTATTAGGGCCCTCACAGTGGGTAAAGATGAGGCAGAAGTGATGGCGGCAAGATCAGCTGAACCCAGATCTCTCTGCTGCTTATAAGCTTGGCTATAGAAGTTAAGCAAGTTGCTTGCCCTTTCTGGGCTTCCCTGTGTGTAAAGTCGGGATGGCATAAACTGAGTGTGGTGGCATGTGCCAGCCCTGAGGTGGTGGAGGGTCAAATGCTCAAAGTCATCCATGAACTATAGCAAGTTCAAGACCATCCTGGGATATTTGAGACCTTACCTCGAAAAGTCAAAACGTGTAGAGCCTAGGAGCTAGGCACAGCAGAATAGCAGGCTGGTATGCCAGCCTGGGTTGGCTTGAGAAAGGGTCTCGTGGGCCATTCTAGGGAGTCTGGTGCTACCCAAGTTTGAGAAGGGAATAGAATGACAGCCCAGCAGGAGCGGTGGAAGGCAGGAAGGGGGAAGGCTGTTGTCTCAGCCCTGGTGAGGAGAGTGAGGCAGAGCTGAGGAGAAGGGTACTGATTTCCAGAAGTGGGGCAGTAAGCTTGGCGACTGCCAGGTACAAGCTGTTTGCAGATCTATAAAAGCATTTTGCCTGCTAGATCATTGTGAGTGGGAATGAGCAGGCCAGAGGAAATATATGACCATAAGCTAAGAGATTATAATAGATACCTTATACCTTTCCTGGGGAAGACAAGGAAATCAAGGCTAATAATTTGCAGCCTGTAGGGTTCAAGTTATACAACAAGAGATTGCTGACTACATGACAAGTATAGGTACTGAAGAAACTTCACCTCAAAAACTGAATTCCTTTTTTTTTTTATTTGTTTTTTGGTTTGGTTGGTTGGTTTTTGGTTTTTCTTTTTTTTTTTAAAGATTTATTTATTATGTATACAGTGTTCTGTCTGCAGGTATATCTATCTGCAGGCCAGAAGAGGGCACCAGATTTCATTATGGATGGTTGTGAGCTACCATGTGGTTGCTGGGAATTGAACTCATGACCTCTGGAAGAGCAGCCAGTGCTCTTAACCGCTGAGCCATCTCTCCAGCCCCAGGTTTTTGGTTTTTCGAGACAGGGTTTCTCTGTGTAGCCCTGGCTGTCCTGGAACTCGATCTGTGGACAAGGCTGTCCTCAAACTCAAAGAGATCCAACTGCCTTGGTTTCCCCCTCCCTCCAGTGCTGGGACTAAAGGCGTGACCCCCACTGTCTAAACATTGAAGATGAGGGTGGTGGCACATACCTATGATCCAATACTTAGGAGGCTGAGGCAGGAGGAGCACTGTGAGTTCAAGGCCATCCTGGGCTACTGACCGCCTACTGGAGCTACAGCTCGGGATAGGAGCCTTCCCCAGCATGGGTGACACTCTGGCTTTGATCCCCAGAATCAGTAACACTGAGACTCTTGCTTCTTACGTATACCATGCCCCACCCTTCCCAATTTTAGAATAAGAAAGTATGTAAGAAATAAGACACCAGGTACTTGAGGAGCTGTTAGTACCGCCCATCTTGATTCACCTGTTATTCACCAGGAGGCTCACAAGTACACCCAGTAGATAACAAATTCCAGGAACTGCTAAGAGCTGTTTTCAAGACAGCAAATGCAAACTGCTGATAATGTCAGAAGCCTGGTGGTCACATCTGATGACTTGGGAAAGCACCAGTACAAACAGCCTCGAGGCTTTGGGTTCTGAGCTTTGGGACAGGAGAACATTCTCATGGCTCCTATTTCTCTCCAGCAGTCTCTCCCATTATCACACCCCCACTTTGTCCTGGACCCCTTTGGCTTGTGATTCTGAACTGATCCCTTGAATATCAAAGTCCAATGTCTCTTTCTCCCTGGCCCCCAGACCCACACCATCTTCTCACTGCTGGGAGTGGACCACGCTTACGTCACCAGCATTGGCAGACTCATTGGAATTGTCACCCTAAAGGAGGTGAGGTGACAGGGGGCCAAAGCCACTTCCTCTGGTTCCCCTAGGGGATGAGCTGGGGAGGAGTCTGAGTAGGGAGCAGACCTCTGACTCTTAACCTTTCCAGCTCCGGAAGGCCATTGAAGGCTCCGTCACCGCACAGGGTGTAAAAGTCAGGCCACCCCTTGCCAGTTTCCGGGACAGTGCCACCAGCAGCAGTGACACGGAGACCACTGAAGTACATGCACTCTGGGGGCCGAGATCCCGCCATGGCCTCCCACGAGAGGGCAGTCCTGACAGTGACGACAAGTGCCAGTAAGCCCCTTGCTCTATGGCCTGTATTCCTTCTGCAGCAGCAGTAACCAGAAGCTGGGACCCAAGTCCTCTCTAGCTGTGGGTGGCCAGCTCCCTGTCTTCTTCAGGTCAACACCTACCTGCTGGTGGATCAGCTATGCCCTGGGCAGGATGACTTGGGGTCCTGTGGCCCTTGCCCCCCCCCCTTTTTGAGAAAAGGGCAGAACTAAAATGGGTTTATACTGGAACCTCCAATGACAAAATGTATATAGAAATTTACAAAGATTTTTATATTAATTTAATAAAATAATAAATAGAATAAACACCTAATTAGCCACTCATGTATAGAACACTTGTGCTGTTGGCTCATATTTCACCTTGGATCCTCTTACCTGCCCAAGCCTCTGAGATTCATTCTGTAGCCACGTACCAAGCCCAGCGTCCTGGCAATATGAGAGCTGCCAGAGGCCTCCATTGCCTGATCAGCAACACCCTGCCTGGGACAGGGCCCCCTAACACTGTGGCTACAGCCTTCCATTCAGCCAAGAAAAGCACTACCCCCTTTCCTCCCCTAAGGACAGCCACTCCCTCAAGACTGTCCATTCATTGGCACAAATCTGGCTACCCCGGTGGCCCCCTTGTGGTCTTCTATGAAAAAACATGCCACTCCCAACTCAGTAACAACCAGAGCCAGTCCTTTTGGCAGTTCCACCCTACTGAGAACTCTGCATGTGCCCACACAACCTTGCCATGCTGGGAAAGGGCCAGGGTTGAGGGGAGGGAGGGGCATGGAAAGGGGGAAGGGCACACTCTTTCATCATTTCCAGATCGGCTCAAAGAACAGACCAGAAACCCCCTGTCTTTAGGAAAAAAAGGTTTAGAGACAATGGAGAGGTGAAGCACAGCAGAGCCCAACTGGGCAAGGGGACCCTTAGGGGATGGCTCAATTTGTAGACCCCAGGAGGGCAGGAGCCAGCCCCATAGGTAGACGTGGTTCAGTCAAGCACTCCACGTGTACTGGGGTGAAGAGAAAAGCAGAGGAGAGGAGCACGGGGGTAGGGTGGAGGAGATGTGGCCAGGCTTCCTCCATTCACACCCTCCCAGCCTAGCCACAACCACCCCCTCAGGTTCACATCCCAGGAGGAAATGTGGCATTTTGGATTCAAGAAACATGGACGTCACTGTCTGCCACAGCTGTAGCCACGCCCCAGGGGCCCCGGGCAAGCCCCGGCAAACCCCAAGAGTGGAAGCAGGACATGCGCCCCTACCCTGGCCCCTGCCTCCTCTCCAAACACTTTCATGCAAAACACACAATGGAGAAGTGAGTGCTCCCAGAAGCCCCCTAAGCTTCAGAGCCCACATTTGGCCACAGAGGCTCTGCCCCAGACAGCAGCCCAGGGAAACATGCCACCACCGTGCATGTCCAGATCACTGGTCCTCAGGCTCCACCTCGTCCTCATCTAAGGATACGACCCCAGAAGAGGCCACATCAGAGACTTGCTGCTGCCTTTCCCAGCTGCCTGCCGGCAGTGGGCAAAGCAGCTGGCAGTCCTTGCAAGCATCAGGCTCCTCCTCGGTAGGGGAAAGGCAGGATTCTGTGAGTGGCGAGTTGTAAAGTGAGTCTTGGGCCTCTGATGGACCCAGGCTGCGGAAGGCACTTTCCCGGCTGGGGGGCAGTCTGGCGAGGAGCAGCTCTTCACCCAACATCTGGGAGGTCATCCTGGCTGGGGAGCCCAGCAACCCATCCTCCAGGCTGCATAGACTAGAGCACAGGGTATCTGGGGACACGGTCTGTGAGCAGTCGCTCTCAGGCTCTACAGAGCCCTGGCGCACAGGCCGGGAGAATCGACGACCTGTGAAGAGATCCTGGAGATGGGAGCCCAAAGTCCCAGCAATGTCTGTGAAGGGAAAAAGGGGAGAAAAACAGCTTTTCTGGCCCCATTTCAGTAGGTCAACCCACATTACCACATAAGCCACATAACCACAGACACCCACTCCCTTCCACCTTTATCATAGCTGAGTGGGCAGGGGTTCACAGGAGTGTCCGGAGGAGCTAGGTAACCTGAATAAGCCTTAATGTTTGATGCCTTAGTTCCTTTCATGGTGAATTAGAAATTCCAATTTCTACCTTATAGTTTAGATCAGAGGAACCAAGCAATACATGCAGGAGCACTGTGTGACCACATGGGTGCTCATTATTCAAAAGGCGGAGTTGTCCTCACTCTGCTCACTAGGCAGGGTGTCCTAACCATGGGACCACGGCCACCAGAAAGCCATGCATTTTTTTTTTTTTTTTTTTTGGTTTTTCGAGACAGGGTTTCTCTGTGTATCCTTGGCTGTCCTGCACTCACTTTGTAGACCAGGCTGGCCTCGAACTCACAAAGATCCGCCTGCCCCTGCCTCCCAAGTGCTGGGATTAAAGGCGTGCGCCACCACCGCCCGGCTGCATTTTTTTTTTTTTAACTTGCTCAGAAATTACACACAGACTTTCAATAAATGCTCAAGCTTAGCCTGGGCTACATACTAGGTAACCTGAGCTACCCAGTATGTTAAGACCCTTTCTCACAAACAAAACAAAATAAAGACAAGAAAAAAAAAAGAATCAGAAAATATGTGGTTGAGAGTTCCACCTTGGCCTTAAGCAAATTAGTCCGTCATTCCTCCACCCCATAGCAGCAGCTTTGTACCTGCTTTAAATGCAGGTCTGAGCCGGGCGGTGGTGGCGCACGCCTTTAATCCCAGCACTTGGGAGGCAGAGGCAGGTGGATCTTTGCGAGTTCAAGGCCAGCCTGGTCTACAAAGCGATTCCAGGACAGCCAGAGCTGCTAAACAGAGAAACCCTGTCTCGAAAAACCAAAAAAAAAAAAAAAATAAATGCAGGTCTGGCCTTGAAAACCTTGTTAATTAGCTAGAGGAGTAGGAACTAGTAGGTGATCTTCAAAGGCAAAGAGTCAGGGGTTGGGGGCAGGGGTCCTGTGAGGCCAGCCACCAGAAGCTGGAGGCAAAGCTGGCCACACAGCCCAAGGAATTGGAAGATGGAGGGGGGAGCTGGGCCCAGCTGCACATCCCCCAGGGTCCCTTTCTGCAAGCACTGGCCCAAAGCTAGATCCACAGGCTGGAATACAAAGATGCTGAGCTGGAGCCAGCATCCTGTGGAGCCCAGGCGCAGCATGCCTTCCTGTTTGCTTGGGCTCCATGCCCTGTGAGGTGTTGGATGCTGTACTGTCCCTCATCTGTCCTGTCATAGACAACCACCTCGAAGAGGTAAAGGCAAGGATACCACAGATCCTTCTGGAAACAAGACTGCATTAGGGGGGTAGGGAAGAAGTACCAAATTCCCTGTACTTGTTCCATTATTGAGAACTGTTAGGCCCACTACACGCACGGAAGAGAGCAGGCATCTATAGAAAGGAGCTGTTCCGTTTCCAACTGCTGCTTTCCCACCTAAGGGTGACCATGAATCTTTGTCCTTGGGGTGTCAAGGTCAGCCTAGTCTGTCTTCCTCCTGTTTAGAAGACTTGAGTTGCTCTGGGGGGCTTGGAGTAAATCACCACACCTACCAGGCAAGCACAACCCAAGTGGCAGCACAGAACTCTCCTCACCTGGGTCAGTTCCCCCAGGAAAGTCCTCATCATAGGAGTCCTCCGAGTCGTCACCGTCCACTGAAGACCATGCTCGGAGCTTGGCTTCAGCAATAGCAAACTGCTCGGCCACTCCTATCAGAGACACACACCATTCGCAGGCACAGGAGCTAAGACTAGGGCTTGCTCTGCCAACAAGACATGTCCCTGAGGTCTCTGGGCAGAGAGACGTATGTGGGAAAACTCTACCCCCCCCCACCCCCACCCCCATGACAAAGCTAGTGAGATCAGAAGCAGTAGCCCTACAATAATTCTGTGGGGCTTCATTCCCTCCTGCTACCCACCTGCTGCAAAGCGAGCCTCTTGTTCGCCCTCACTGAGGTCTGAATAGGAGGAAAAGGCTGATTCCAAAGCAGCAGGTGAGTCACTCGGCTTGCTCCAGCCTTTCCATTCGATGAGGTGAGCCACTCGGCCCTGGGCCATGGCTGTGGGCTTGGTCACGTGGTCCTTCACCACCTGGGAAATACCTGGAGGTGGGAGAGAGAAGTTGGGTTGAGGGCAAGAGCTATGGAATGGCTGGTAGGGAAGTAGGTGAAGAGAGAATGTCTTTCCATGCCCTTAGAGTAGGAGTTTTGCAAAAAAATAAAATAATTCCCAAAACGCCCACAGGAAATATTCCCACAGAAATCGGTACCACAAGGCATGAGGAAAAGGGAGGGAGGAGGGAAGGACAAAGTGAGCAGAGGAACAGAAGTGGGGTACACACCATGCAGGGAAGATCTGGCCAGTGCAGCGATCTCCTGGATGGTTAGGGCTCTCCTGGACTTCGGCAGCATTGCGACTGTGTCTCCAACATTCACCTTGAGAAACACCATCAGAAGAAGGTCAGTGCCTCTAACAGAAACGACCTTCTTTCCAGCATGCTCTTGCCTAATCCAAGGTATCATTGGGACCTGGGAGAATGCAAGGATGGCATATCTGCCCTTGTGGCTACTGGCATGGAAAAAGGGCTGAAAAGCTGACTTCCTAGGGAGCATGGAGACTCAGGCCCAAGGGAACAAAACTACAGCTGAGCTCCACTTTCCCAGCTCCCCAGTGGACAAGGAAACAACTGAGGAAATGAAGGATCATGGAGCAGAACCTGAAGAAAGCACGGGTCTGGTGGTAGTAACACAGGCCTTTAATCCCAGCACTGGGGAGGCGGAGGCAGGCGCATCTCGGTGAGTTTGAGGCCAATCTGATCTACAGAGTGAGTTCCAGGACAGCCAGGTTTACACAGAGAGACCCTATTTTTTGTTTGTTTGTTTTGTTTTCTTTTGAGACAGGCTTTCTCTGTGTAATAGTCCTGGCTGTCCAGGAACTTGATTTGTAGACCAGGCTGGCCTCATACTCACAGAGATCTGCCTCCCCAGTTCTGGGATTAAAGGTGTGCACCAGCACACCCAGCTAAGATCCTGTCTTGAAAATCAAAAACAAAAGACAAAAGGGGGGGCTGGAGAGATGGCTCAGCGGTTAAGAGGGCTGGCTGCTTTTCCAGAGGTCGGGAGTTCAATTCCCAGTAACCACATGGTGGCTCACAACCATCTATACTGGAATCTGGTGCCCTCTTCCAGTATAAAGGGGTACATGCAGGTAGAGCCCTAATCTATGTAAATTAAATAAACCTTTAAAAACAAAAAAAAACAAACAAACAAAAACAGGAAAGGAAGACAAGAAGAGAGAGAGCTAAGGCAGGGAGAGTTCCTTAAGGTTTTCTCCTCTCCTCTGTCTGTCTGTAGATTTGGTGTCCAGCTCTTTCTAGGTTGCCTACCAGAGCCACACACTCAGCATGACCCAATCCAAACCAATACATTCTCTTCCTCACATGTGGCATTGCTTTCCAACTTCCTACTTCTTAACCACCATTCCCTATTTCACTGGGGCCCCTATCTCAGAGACCATCAACTCTCCCCCTAAGCTTTGCCTGCACACTCTGATCTGAAAACCTAGTGAGGGGGCTGGAGGAGTATATAGCTCAGTTGGTAGAGTGTTTGCCTACTATTCAGGAAGCATTGGTGTTTGCTGGCTAGCACTGCATAAACCAAATCTTGTGGTATCTGGCACATTGGTTGTGCTGGCATTTGGGAGGTGAAGGCAGGAGGATCACAAGTTTAAGGTCATCCTTGGCTACCTAGCAAGCTGAAGCTCAGTCTGATAAGACCCTATCGCAAAACAAACAACTGTCATCTCCAACAACAAAGAATACCTCGTGATTATACCTCTAAGCCTTCCCTGATACCATTCTTGTCTCTTCTGTTCCCAATGCCACTTCCTTTAAGCCCTAGTGCCCCTCCCCAGGTTAGCACAGCCCACAGGTCCCTAGTCTCCTGTAACCTCTTCAGCCTAGAAGTCTGTGTATGTGATCTTTTTTGTTCTCTCATACTCCATCACTTGTCAAAGCTGGCTTTCTCATCCTTCTAGTTTTGACTGAAACATCACCCCCATCAGAGGAGCCTTCCTGGCTAATTAAATAGTGAGTCTGTCCTCTCACTATAGTCTCCAATTAATCTCTATTTTCCATCAATGTACCATTAACAGAGGCTATGTGCCAGGTATACATATGGTTTCCTTGTTAGTCTTTACCTCTTTGAGGAATTCAGTCTGTTATGGTCACTGCTGCAGCCCAGTGTTTAAACATAAATGTGTGGGCTGAGAGAATAAGACAAGATATAAGTGTACAGTTCCCCAAGAATACAGTGAATCAAAATGTCTTCATTTCAAAATTTCTACAATGATGTATATGCATGAAAATGTCAATGAAAACTATCATTTTGTACAATAACCAACAAACTGTGTTTTGTTTTGTTTTGTTTTTGGTTTTTCTGGTTTTTCGAGACAGGGTTTCTCTGAATATCTCTGGCTGTCCTGGACTCACTTTGTAGACCAGGCTGGCCTCGAACTCACAAAGATCCGCCTGCCTCTGCCTCCCAAGTGCTGGGATTAAAGGCGTGCGCCACCAACGCCCGGCTTGTTTGTTTGGTGTGTGTGTGTGGTTTTTTTAGAAAAAGAAAACTTTTTTTCCCCCCAGACAGAGTTTCTCTGTGTGACCCTGGCTGTCCTGGACTCGATTTGTAGACTAGGCTGACCTCGAACTCACAGAGATCCACCTGCCTCTGCCTCCCGAGTGCTGGGATTAAAAGCATGAGCCGGAAGCCGGGCGGTGGTGGCGCACGCCTTTAATCCCAGCACTTGGGAGGCAGAGGCAGGCGGATCTTTGCGAGTTCGAGGCCAGCCTGGTCTACAAAGCGAGTCCAGGACAGCCAGAGCTGTTAAACAGAGAAACCCTGTCTCGAAAAACCAAAAAAAAAACAAAAACAAAAACAAAAACATGAGCCGGGGCTGGAGAGATGGCTCAGAGGTTAAGAACACTGGCTGTTCTTCCAAAGGTCCTGAGTTCAATTCCCAGAAACCACATGGTGGCTCACAACCATCTACGATGAGATCTGGTGCCCTCTTCTGGAGTGAATGTATACATGCAGGCAGAACACTGTATACACAATAAATAATCTTTAAGAAAAAAAAAAAAGCATGAGCCACCATACCCAACCAAAATAAACTTCTTAGAGATGGAGAAATGGCTCCATGATTAAAAGCGTTTGCTGCTCTTACAGAGGACCCAAGTTTGATTTCCAAGTACCCACATCAGGTGGCTCACAACCACCTGTTAATCCAGCTCCAGGACATCCAACACCTCTAGTCTCCATGAGCATACCCACAAGCAGATGCTTGCACATAATTAAAGATAATTTAAAATTTTTAAAGTTTTTAAAAAGAAATAATGTATTTTCTAGGCTCTTCCTCTGTCATTCAGTCCTTTAAGGACTCCACAAGGAGGCCTCTGCCTCTCCCTGGACCTCCTTGAAGTCGAGCACTCATTTCTCCCCAGTACCATTGGGCTCCTCCACCTTCCCCTGTCAACAGACGGCCGGCCTGCCTGCCTGGGGGGGGGGGGGGAAGAAGCAGCTTTTTAGGCCAAGAGAGCCATCAAAACGCTCAAAAAGAGAGCCGCTACAAAAAGCTCCTTGTAATTTAAGGCCACAAGTGTCACTTGGTTGGTAATAATGATTTAACCCAAAGACTTACTCTTTTTTCTTTGACATCCCCCAGCCTCATGCGCACTCGCCCGCCTCGTACTGGCTTTGTGTCACTCCCGAGGGAGCCGGAAGATGGCAGGGTCAGAGTTCAATCCCTATGGGTTCCTAACTCCATCCTGTACCTGACTTAACGCTCCCTTCACAAGCCCCCCGCAAATGTTTTCCTTGGCTGAACTGAGGCACACACCCCTCTTCCCAGCATTACCTAATTCTCCTCCATCACGGTTGGTTCCACCTGGCACAAGCGGCCTCCACCTGCCCCTTGACCTCAGGCCCATCCTCCATCCCTCTCCTTCAGTACCTGGCTGACAGGACCTCCAGATTGGCGCCGATAGCCTCTGGCCAGGCCTGTGGGAAGGAGAACCTGCCGGGTGTTTCCTGGCTCGTTCTCCTTCCCTTCCCTCGGTTCCCCCAGCCGCTGCCATCCATGCCGGGGCGATGCTCCGCGCAGCTGCGGCCCTGGCCCCGAGAAAAGGTGTATATCTCCCTGGCAACCCATCACCATGCAACAGGGTCTCCCGGGATACGGCCTGGGATGAGCTGACGTCAGCACCGAAGGCGCTAGCAAGCCAGCCCGCTGGCAGCACGCCGAGCGGAGCAGACCGGCACGGGGGCGGCCTGCCGGATAGCGAGCGCCTCCGCTTGCAGAAAAAAGAGAGACCGAAGCAGGATGGTGAGGCAGGAACGGGGAGGGGTCATACGAACCTTAAATGTGAACGCCATCCCTACCCCCAAACATGCACAGAAAAGGCCCAGCACCTCCGGCAAGTCCTGGCTGTCCACGGAAGAAGGGCGTGGGGACCGGCTCCAGCCTCGGAGAGTCCGAGCAGATCCCAAAGAGGATAGAGAGAGACCTCGAGGAAGTTCGATCCACTCCACAGCCCAGGCAGGGTCCGAAGCCACTGAGGAGTCAGAGGGAAAGGTGTTCATCTGGATCCCCACTTCTATCAAGAATGCCATTTCCACAGTGTTGCCGTGTCATTTTCTATTACCCCTCCCCCATCTCTCAGACACTTGAGACCACCGTGTACTCTCTCCTGTACTCTGAACCCCCTATTCCACAGCTCTGACTTGGGGACCCTTTTGTGGCAGCCCAAGGAACACCTTCCTCGACAAATATTTTGCCATCAAAACTTAAGGAGAAACTCGAACATGGGTAAATTATGAATCTTCTCCCAGTTTCTCAACCCTTAGAAAGTATATGGAAAGCCGGGTGTGGTGGTGCATGCCTTTAATCTCAGCACTCTGGAGGCAGAGCCAGGTGGATCTCTGTGAGTTCAAGGCCAACCTGGTCTACAAAGTGAGTCCAGGGCAGCCAGGATACAAAGAGAAACCCTGTCTTTAAAAAAAAAAAAAAAAAAAAAGCAAAGAAAGTATATGGAATTCTCCCACACTGTTCCCCTCTCCCACTCTCGTTCTCACTTGGTTCTTTCCTCTCACCCACCTCAACTGGTCTATCACTATTCTTTTCCAACAAACCCATGATTTTTCTGAGTTTTCACCCTTGAAAGCCATTTCTTAATGGCCCCAACCCGAGTCTCCCTACTTCAGTGTCCCAATAGCTAAACCTGAGTGATTTTCCTTCAGTATCTGGCGGTTGCTTCCTCCTCAGCTTCCTGTTACCTCCGAGATCACATCCATGCTCTCTGCTCTCACCTCTGCGATTTGTCTGACAAGTCCATCGTCCTCCAGGCCCTTCACGCTGCCATAGAAACATTTTGCCCAGCACAGAAATCATAGGCATGCTGGCTGTGTTGATGCAGAGAACCCAAAGCCCGAACTGCTTCAGGCTCAGCTCCCAGTTCTATTCTTATTCTGGCTCTGGATCCTCAGCCAGTCCCCTCCCCACTTGGAACTTGTGCCTAGTCACATAAGGAGAACACTCCTGTCTCATAGCTCTGAGGAAGTGGGAGTTCCAGGGCCTCGCCAAGTTCTCCGGCTTGTGGAACAGGGGCTCATCCTTAGCTTACGCAGTGCCAACTGGCCATGTACATCACAACCAACCTTTTAGTTGGAGCAGCCGTCTTGGTCCCTTAGCCTCAGCCAGTTGGTGGTCCCCAGAAATGCTACCAACCAAAAAGAAGACAGGTTACTGGCTATCTCTGACCCCTAGCTAATCATGGCTCTCAAGGCCAGTCCTGGAGTCAGTCAAGCTCTTCCCTGACGACAGGATGGGATGACTTTCTGAACTTCAAGCAGACCAGGGGAATCGGGGCACCCTGCTACTTCTCAAATTCATAACGCATGAGGTTATTTCTGGGACTACAAATCCCAGAATTCATCAAAGGAGGTACAAATCTCAGCCAGAGTTTGGTTGTAAAATACCTCAAATATCAACCAACTAATGCTTTGTGTGGCTGACCACCTGCTTGGAAAGCCTAGGACCCACTCCGAACCCACTCCTTGACATAGAAGGTAGGCTGGCTGACTGACCTCAGACGCCTAGAGCTAAAGTGCCCCCAACGTGTCTACATGGAAACCAAGGCCTGAACAGAGATCAGCTGCTGTAGGAAGATCTGATGATGTCCTGTCTCAGGACTTTTTCCGCTCAGAGTAAGGGTTATTTGCTTTGTGTGTGTGTGTGTGTGTGGGTGTGTGGGTGTGCGTGTGTTTTTTTTGAGGGGAATAGGAATAAAATGATCTGTGAGTGAGTTATCAATGTGCTCACAGATGCTCCACCTGGGGCTTCAGTCTCTTTTATCAACCAGCTGGTTCTGAAACTTAGAGCGAGTGTTAGGCAAAAACTCCGAGGCAGGGTACTTGGCCAGCATTTGCAGGCTGACTCCTGAGGACGACAGCACCCAGCTGGGAGAGGCAGGTCCACAGCAAAGAGCCACTCCTGAGACAGCGAGATGAGAGGTAGGTGTAGGCAGAGAAGTATGTAGATACAAAAGGCTAGTTGCCAGGAGCCGTGAAGGTGGGGGCCGCTGGTTACCTCGCGGCTCCCGAGCTGTGCCCCTGCAGCTATCAGCAGCAGGAATACGGGCGGAAGGTGAGTATACCGCGGAAAATCCCGGAGGCAGGCAGACAGGCCACAGAACGAATTAGCCAGAGTCGGGTAGCCCCTCGCGGTTCGCTCATCGGGCCCGACCCGCCTCCCTGACGCAGGCTCCTCCCTCTCCTTATACCAGCCCCCTCCTCACCGCCCCTACCACCCACAGCCCCACCGGGCAGCTGTGTAGCCCAACTCCCTATCCATGATCGGGCCTCCGCCTCTTACCCTGACGGGCTGAACGCCGAGAGCCAATATAGCCCATGGCAGGGGACCCAGGCACGCTAGCCCGCGCTGGGAACCCGGGCCATGGCTTTGCCGAGGGTCGGGCCGCGGTCACCACCGGGGAGGGGACAGCCTGTGAGAAGGGAGGGGGTAGGAGCAGCGCCTGCTGCCGCTCCCGGGAGAGGGGGGGGGGAGAACAGGGCTGGTGACGTAAGCGCGGGGCCGTGCCCACCCAGAGCAGGCGGGGCAAGCCTACGTCACAGCCACTCAGTGACAGCCTTGGTCTCGAAAGAGGATGCATTCTAGTTCACTGCGGAGCGGTACAGCGGGGAGAAGCCAGTAGGCCATGCAGTCCTTTTAGATAGGATATCCCCTTTATGGCTTCTACAACTGTAAGGGCCTCAAACCCAGAACCTGAATCAATCTGGCAAAAGCAAAAGTCTTAAGTACCCTACAGCACTAATCTCCTATCTCATCATGCCAAGCCAATCCAGAGAGCCTAACCCTCCAGAAGAGCAATTCCCCAGGTTCCCAAAAACCACTAACGGAAAGAGAGAGGTATCAAAATCTGTTAAAGAAGAAGCCCACCTATCCATACTCCTCATCCAACAGAGCAGATCAGTAAAGAGTCAAGGAACTTAATTGAATTCATGTTTAATAATTACAGGCACCGTGCCCCCCCCCTTCCCCCTGCCCAGGCAGCAGCAGGGGTGGTGCAGGGGCTGGGGCATATGCCCCCAGCAGCGAGGACGGCAGTCCCAAGAGTGATTTCAGAAAATAAAAAAGGACCCTAGAGGCAGGCGGTAGTGCCCCTCCCCCCCCACAGACACCAAATTTCAAGACTTTATATATATCTCTGTGCCCTAGGGGGAGGAGAGGGACACCTGGCAGCATCCTGGAGGGGGCCCCAGGCAGCCCCAAGCCATCCTGCCTCATCAGCCACTTTATTAGCTCAAGACACATCGCACTACAGGCACCCACTGCCACTGCCAAAGCCACCACTGCTGCCGCCCCCTGCAGTCCTGGCAGCTGGCTGGCTGGGCCATCCACGTGTCCATGGCTCCAAGTCCCTGGCCCCACCCGCCATCAGTTGTGATCAGACTCCTCCTCCTCAGCCTCACGAAGCCAATTGAAGAATGCTGTGACAGATTTAAGGGCCACACCCTTGCCCTGCTGTTCAGCAGGGTCCTTGCTGCTCTCCCAGCTGTAGAAGGCATCCTCCTTCACGACGTCCTCATCATACAGAGCATCAAAGAACATCCGAAGCAAGTCTGCAAACCACAAGGACATCAGTTAGGTGACTAGTCAAAAGACTTCCCAGTCTGTACTCAAACATCCCTGCCACAGAGACACTGTAAAACACAGCCCTGACCTACCATCCTGATATTCAGTGACTAGGCCTCTGACAGAGCATTAATCTCAGAGCAAAGAGACTACCAGCCCAAGAAAGAGTTAGTTGGTTGCCCATTAACAATCCTTAGAGGTATGTAACCCCAAATATTTGGGAGACTGAGGCAGAAAGATAGCAAGTTGACAGCAAAACCGAGGGAAAAAAAATATCAAAGCCAAGTGTGGTGCCTAATGCCTTTAATCCCAGTGTTTAGGAGGCAGTGGAGGGTAGATTTATGAGTTTGAGGCTAGCCTGGTCTGCGATAGATTTTTCTAGGCCAGCTAGTTCTATATAAGTGAGATCATATCTCAAGAGAGAAAAAGGAGGGCTTTAGTACCAACACTTGGGAAGCAGAAACAGGCAGATCTCTGAGAAACCCTGTCTTGAAAAAAACAAAAGAAAAATGTTAGGCATGGCGGCCAACAAGTGTAATCCCATTACTTGGAAGATAGAAGAGGGTCAAATGTTAAGGCAAGCCTAAACTACACCACTAGTTTGAAGCCAACCCAGAAAGAATACTTAAGATTGCACCTCAGGCCGGGCAGTGGTGGCGCACGCCTTTAATCCCAGCACTTGGGAGGCAGAGGCAGGCGGATCTTTGCGAGTTTGAGGCCAGCCTGGTCTACAAAGTGAGTCCAGGACAGCCAGGGCTACACAGAGAAACCCTGTCTCGGAAAACCAAAAAAAAAAAAAAAAAAAAAGATTGCACCTCAGGAAACAAAACGAATAGATAAAAGTTGGAAACCAGATACCTGAGATCAACTCCAAGTTCAGCATTGGAGAGGCCAAAGCAGACAGACCCTGACAACTGTTGCCTTTTTTTTCCCACACACTTGAACTCACTCTGGCCTCTAGAATGCTACACTCTTTGCTGGTTATGGTGTCATTTCTCTTACCGTCTTCCTGCTGAATCTCTTAGGAACCTCTCTGACCCTTGTCTTTGGCCATCACAGACATTCCTCAAGTGCTTGTCTAATACAACTAATAGGGTACCAACTATGAGAGTCCAGGCCAAGACATTCCTCTGGGCGTTCCACCTACCTGTGGGCACAGCTGATTCTTCACTTATCCCACTCTTGTGCTCCAAAGCCCATGCACGCACACAGAATCCTATGCAATTGCTTGTCTACTTTGCCCTACATATTTAAGCCCACATTTGTCCAATTTTAACACAAAGGATCAATTACTCCATAGCTAAATGAGACTTTTATATTTGTTTTTCTTCCGGTCTCAGCCAACTATCTCTGTCTTTTCCAATTCAGAACTTCCGAACCCTATCTATCAAATACTGTATTTTGCTAGAAGACCTGAATGTTTTAATATCCAGGGTTTTTCATTTTTTAGATAGGCTCCTACCAAACTGTAGCATCTAGCATTTTCAACCATTTCCCTATACCAAGTTTTCTTTTTGTTCACAGGGCCCTGCCCTATCTGTGTGTCCTCCACTTTGCCAGAGTTCTTACTCTTCTTGAGGCAATCCCATATCCTTTTGTGACACTATACTGGAGGTGAGGGTCCCAAAAGGACCTTTCCAAGCCAGCCTCAGTCTCCCCCACTATAAAATGGAAGTAAACGGCTAACTGACAGCATACTTTTTTTTTTTGATGTGTGTAGCCCTGGTTGTCTTGAACTCAGAGGCCCACCTTCCTCTGTCTCCTGAGTGCCACCCACCACCACCAGCGCAGGGTGTGGGGGGGGTCTTCTCTGGCACAGGGTCTAATCAGCCCAGGCTGGCCTCACTTGTAGAGGCCTCTCTATTTCCGGTGTTAGGATTGCAGGGTGTGGCACCATGTTGAGCTCAAATTCTTTGATTTTGCTTACACTCCCATGAAAGCCTTATTTCACCCAGTGCAAAGTTCCTGCTGCCACTACTTACATGGCTTGAAGTACCTGCCCCCTCACCTATCCAGTCCCTCTTGTTCATGAGTGCTGTGCTCTCCAGTACTTGTCTTCCTTCAGCTGCTCTTTTCATGTCTTTATTCCAGCTCAGCGCCTGCGCTTTTCAGTTAACCAGTTCCTCCCCATCATCCCCGAGACACTCACGCTGCCGCTGACTCCAGTACAGACCGTGTCTACAACCTCACTCGTTACTTCAACTGCACCTCAACATATCCATGGCCGACTTCATAAACCTCAGACATGTTTACAAGCCTCCACCTTTTGACCGTGATACACCCACAACAACAGCTATAAGATAAGGTGGCAAGGAAAGCCAAGCATTTCAAGCCTTGTGGCAGACAGAGTGGGGACATGATGTCTGAAAGATACCACTCTTTATCACCTCTGCATTCCCATCATCGACTGGTCAAGCACAAAGCCAGCAGGCAACAAACCCTCAAGTCTTAGATTAACTCGTTCCATTTGTAGGCAAGAAAACAATCAAACACCAGGGCATTTTGCTCTTTACCCACCTTTCTTGGGCTGAGTACCTTCCATGACCACCCTCTTCTATCTGGCAGTCCCTCTGCCCCACCCTCATCCCTACAGCCTGGCTCTTACTGGCAGGCTGTTCTAAGGTCACTACAAGGGCCTGGAGGGCATAGAGTGCTTGTAGCTCCTTCTGCTCATCACACAGGTATTTCTGTAGCAGTCTTGCTCGCACTTTCAACACTCCAACATCCACTCGGAGAGGAGTCTCAACTACAGAGAAAAAGACAAGTGGAATAATGCAGACTTCACCTGGTTTGGCCCTAGAAGGCCAAGACCAAAACCCCTTTCCCTTCATTTGTCTCCCAGCCCACCCTTGTCCCACCATCTCCCTGGCTTCTTACAGATAATAGCAGAATAACAGACAGTTGTCATGAGGGCTCGAACTAATGTATTGGATGCTATCTGCTGCTCATTCAGGTTGGCCTGTGCAGAAAAACAAATGGCCCATAGGTTCTGAATTAAGCGTCTAAGTATCTACTCTGGTCACCTCCCAAACCATCCCACCTCAAAAATCTAACCCTCTATCCCTTCCCCAATATCCAGGAGAAACATACCTCTATCCAGTCAAACACCCGCTGGTTACTGCTGCCCTCCTTCAGCAGCTTCTCTAGATGCCTACGAAGTTCCTCAAAGGCAAGTGCCTTCTGGCCAGGAGCTTCAGACTCTTCTCCCAAGGTATATTCCACCTTCTATAAACAAATGACCCACAGTCAAGGTCAAGACTACAGTGTAAAAGATAAGATTAACTAGCCCAAATGCACAATAACTAAAGTCTAGTCTCAGACCTGTTCAGCCACAAACGAGCCAACATCTTGGCCTTCTGCTAGAAATTCCTTCCAGCTCAGCCCAGCCTCTCGCCACAGCATTCCCACCTTTTTGGGACCCTGGAAAACAAAAGACCAATTCAGCATCTCAATACCTAGCTCTACTACACATGGCCTTTGCTCTTAGGACTCAATAGTTCTGCATCCAGCTAAGTGTACCAGATAGATACCACACAGGCACTACCCTTCCATGCCTAGA
Source organism: Lophiomys imhausi (assembly GCA_907164525.1). Classification (NCBI taxonomy): domain Eukaryota; kingdom Metazoa; phylum Chordata; class Mammalia; order Rodentia; family Muridae; genus Lophiomys; species Lophiomys imhausi. Next base: position 2,316,217 of record CAJQZJ010032426.1, read on the forward strand.
TTAAATAAATATCCTAAGCAATAGGAACTCGCAGACCACCACAGTGCTGTAACATTAGCACAGGGAAAAGCCTCTAGAAAAAAATATTAATTAGCATTTGTACGACTCTTTAAAAAAAAAATCACTAGACCTCAAAAAGGTAAACAACCAAATCTACACATCTCATCCTAGTATATATGCAATATACACACAAACATATATATTTCACCTACATTTCTTTTCCCAAGCAGCTTTGATTTAAAAAAAATATTTGTTGTTTTTCAAATCTGGAGAGTCACAAACATTTGTTTCAGTCCCAGCACCCACACAGTAGTTTCACAACCACCCCTAAAGGCCGGGGCCCTGAGATCCGCTTCTGAACTCTGCAGGCACATGGCACTGCAGAGGCTGAAGAGATGGCTCAGCGGTGAAGAGCACTGGCTGCTCTTCCAGAGGATCTAGGTTCAATTTCCAGCACCCACATGGCTGCTCACAACTGTGTAACTCCTGTTCCAGAGGATCCTACACCCTCACAGCCACATACAATCAAGTTTTTTCCACAAATAAATAAAACCAAAAAAGAGCCCAACACTCGGGAGGCAGAGACACGCAGCAGATCTCTGTGAGTTCGAGGCCAGCCTGGTCTACAAGGCAAGTCCAGGACAGCTAAGGCTGTTAAAAAAAGAAACCCTAGCCGGGCAGTGGTGGCGCACGCCTTTAATCCCAGCACTTGGGAGGCAGAGGCAGGCGGATCTTTGCGAGTTCGAGGCCAGCCTGGTCTACAAAGTGAGTCCAGGCCAGCCAGGGCTACACGGAGAAACCCTGTCTCGAAAAACCAAAAAAAAAAAAAAAAAGAAAAAAGAAACCCTGTCTTGGAGGGGGGGAACCCCCCAAAATAAAAAAAGAAATGACAGATATGCATATTGCTTTCCTAAATTCAAAAAATGTTAGCAGCGATAACCTCACATGCTCACGAAAAATCCTGAGTCCCTTTCAATCTTGTTTTATTTCTCTCTCCAAGTTCTAGACAGCCAAGCTCTTCACACTGCCTACCCCGACTTCATACCGTGGGCACCACTCCCACCTTGTCTTTTTTAGGGCTTTGCGCTCCAATCACAACGTAACTTTCATGAAACAGTGTCAGTGTTCTTCAAGGAAGGCGGTTGTACTGTGAGCACTGACAAGCTACTGCAGCTCCAAAGCACTGAGACAGTTCTCCCTGTTGTTCCACATTTCACTCTAATTGTTGAAGCTCCCATCTCGTGCTTCTTCTGTACCAGGCAGGTTCATAGCATTTAACTGTTATAAGCCCAGAGGCTCACACTATTGTAGTGAATGTTCAAAGAAACACTAGTCAAATGAATTAGCCAGGGGGCTCTGGTGTTTCCTTGCCAATCTTCCTTCAGCCCAGGCAGAACTCATGACAGAAACTACCTATTTAATACTTTTTTCCTCTCTCAAATATCAAAGTGTTCCTGGCATTACAAATACTCCAGGCCATCAAAGGACCAAGAGGCTCTATGGTCACTGGGGCAGCCAGAGCCACATAAGTTCCTGAACACACCATCCTCTGGAAGGCCCAACTCACCATGCTCTTGCATAAGAGACTGAGGATCTCCAGCAACAAAGAAGTAGCTTTGCCCATGGGTCTCAGAGGCTTCGTAATTTCCCTGTAACAAAAATCAATCCTGATGGGCTCCACAGCCCTCAATATTACTCCACCCCCCTCCAAACACAAACTTGTCTCACTTCATTTTTTTGTCTCTCTTGCATCCACAGAGAGAGGACTTACCTGAACAGCTCTCCCATGGGCACCCCATCTTCCTGGAGAATGGGTGTTATCAATTCTGCCAGGTAAAGCCATACATGAGGGATATCAATTTCCATGTCCTCAGCCATTTCTAGTGTTTCATACAGCCTGAGAAGGAAACAGGAAGTCAGGGCATTGGAGATGGGCTACACCCTTACCCTGCTTCTATGGAAATATAGCACAACTAAGAATCAAATGTGGAAGCCCTCCCAGAAACATTTTCCAGACAATCTCAAGCTAAAGTCACCTTTTCACCCCTCACAAAGCTGACAGAAAAATTGGCCTACACACTTTATTGCATGAGTCCCACAAAGAGAAGCAGGTGGTGGGTGTGTTGACACAAAAGGTTCAGGACAGTGCTCGTACCCTTGATAGTACTGGGTAGCAGACAGGTGCCGTGCACACAGCAGCTGGTGCAGCAGCCGCCCCATGTGCTCACGAGCAATGGTGCTTCGCTCCAGCGTGGACTCAACACCAAGCCGCACAAAGATGAAGAGCAAGGAGGGTGACGCCAACTCCTGAACACACTGCACTGCCTCCTAAGGAGGGAAAAGCAAACACAGGAGAAAAGCATCACTACCTGGCCCACAGCCTATATTATAAATCACGCTGTCAGCATGGCTCCCCCCCTCCCAGCAACCACTAGTCCCTTCCCAGTGCCAACCTTCATGTCATTGAGATGGAGATATTCCTCAATGATGGCCTTAGACTTCTTCTCCACCTCATCCTCAGAGAGTGCAGCCTTTGGAGGGCTCACTGGAGGTAGAGTGGCTTCCCGCTTGACAGGATCCCGACCACGATCCTCTGTGAGGCTTGCTGCCTTGCGGAGCCCCTCAGGCTGAGAAGGCCGTTCTCTACTTCGCTCCTCCACTTCCTTGCTAAAACTTCGCTTGGTGGCAGGCGCTCTGGCACGATCAAGTCGGTCCCCTCGGTCACCTCCCCGCTCACTCCGTTCTAGTCGGTCTCCCCGATCCCCAGCCTTCTCACCTCGTTCCCGGCTTAAGCTACTCCTGGAAGATGAGACAGTTTCTCACCTGTACTGCTCAACGAAGCACTTTCACGTGACTACCCAACATGCAGGGCAACTGCTGGGTCTCAATTATTCTCGTCATCAAGGACATATCAAGCAACACAACTATGAGAAATCCCTATGCTTTGACAACCAGAACCCAATTACAGTATTCAGTAACAACAATCCCACCCCCTGAAACGCTCACCTCTGTACAACACGCCTGTTATCTGTGTTCTCTGCGGGTAATGTTTGTTGAAGAGGAGAGAAGCGATTCAAGGTACTAGTAGCTGGCCGAGTAGCTTCTGATGCTAGGGAGGTAGAAAACTGCATTAACACACTTCTGCCTTCTAAGAGCTAGGGTCCCAAGAGTGCACCATCACACCCTCAATCACTTTCCTTTTTTGGTTTTTCGAGACAAGGTTTCTCTGTGTATCCTTGACTGTCCTGGACTCACTCTGTAGACCAGGCTGGCTTCGAACTCACAGAGATCTACCTGCCTCTGCCTCCCAAGTGCTGGGATTAAAGGCGTGCAACACCACACCCGGCCACTTCAATATTTTATGCATCCCCTTATCGCTTAGGACTTCTGGTCCCAATGATGACAGTAAAGTAATTCAATCCCTGACATCATGTATATGACTCCTGGATTTATTCCCTAATTACTTATTCTGAGAATTTCTTGTGTAGGAAACACAATACCTCAAGGGAGATGAGAACAGCAACTACCCAGCTCCCCACAGTGGCCGCCATACCTGTGTCTGAGGGCTTGGCTCCTGAGCCCCCACTGCTGCCCTTGCCCCAACTCAGTCGTCCTCCAGGTGCAAAGAGCTGGTTGTTAGAATCGATGGAACCAGGCTGCAGAAGGGAAGACAGCAGACTCACATGTCTGACCTAGCTTAAATCCTTAGCCAACACTACCACACACAGCCACACTGCAAGTATGGCCCAAGTGAGAGGTGAAGCAAGCTCTGACTATACAGCCAGACAGTAAATATCTTACGGCTTTACACCCACAGCCTATGGCTACTACTGTGTAAAAATAGCGTAACATAGCCAGGCATGGTGGCACACGCCTTTACTGTGAGTTCGAGGCCAGCCTGGTCTACAAAGTGAGTCCAGAACACCCAGGACTATTATACAGAGAAACCCTGTCTCAAAGAAACAAAAAACAAAAAAGCATAACATAAAAAAATAACTATTGTAATAAGTAATTACTTTTAGATAGTAGAATTCAAACTCTATTATGTACACAGTGTTCTGTCTGCATATATGCCTGCAGGCCAGAAGAGGGCGTCAGATCTCATTATAGATGGTTGTGAGCCGCCATGTGTTTGCTGGGAATTGAACTCAGGACGTCTGGAAGAGCTCAAAATTCTACATACTTTAGATATCTTAAAATATTACCCTTGTGGGTGGCTGGAGAGATGGCTCAGCAGTTAAGAGCACTGGCTGCTCTTCCAAAGGACCCGGGTTCAAATCCCAGCACCCACATGGCAGTTCACAGCTGTCTGTAATGACCAGGCATGGTGGCACATGCCTTTAATCCCAGCACACAGGAGGCAGAGGCAGGCAGATCTCTGTGAGTTCGAAGCCAGCCTGGTCTACAAATCAAGTCCAGGACGGCCAAGGTTACATAGAGAAACCCGTCTATAAAAACCAAAATAAGAAAAAAACACTTTTTCTTCCGCCAATCACTTAAAATGTAAATTTGTTCTTAGCTTGATTTTGGTGTTCTTGTCAGTTTAGACCAATGTATACAAATCCTAAAGCTGGCAACACTTCATCTAACTAGTATCTAAACACTCTAAGAAGAAAAGTCCAGCCATCAGCACCTTAGCTGTGGACATTAATGCATGGTTCATCACTCAGCCCTCCAACTCACCTACTCCAGAGCACAACCCTACCTTTGTGATCTTGGTGAGCCGGGAGGTGTCAATGGGACGGCTGCCTTTGCTGATGGGGACTGTATTCCAGCCACCATCATCCACAAGTGGAAGGCCACGGCCTAAAAAAAAAAAAAGAAAAGGGGCGGGGGAGCAGGTTGTAATAACAAATCCTAACAACCCCTTCTTGGGCCACCCTCAGCCTTCTTTTCCTCAGATCCTCAATCCCATCATGTGGTCTCAGTGGCCCAGACACGTGGCACCAACAGAAGTCATCAGTGGAAAGAACAGCACCCTGGTACCCTCCAGGGGCCTCACTGTCTCCTCCTTAGCCCTGGCCTCAAACTCACTGATAGGTGGGCCTGGAGGGCCACCCCGACGCTTGTCACTGCCCTTGGCCATGAGCTGCTGCACTTTGATGTGTTCTCGGTGCTCTTCCATCTCGGCCTCCTTATGGATCTGATCAATAGTCTTAGGACCCTGATCCCCTCGGCGTGGCACCCAATTGCTCTTTGGGGAACAAAATAAAAATAGCAGTTGTTTGGGGCTGGCAGGGATCAGACAAGGCAGCATCAGGAACAGAGTAGCAGATGAAGTTGGGAAAGGCACAAACCTGCCGCAGGTCGAGTACATCCTGTAGCATAAAGCGGATGCGAGATGAAGTCTTCTTTTCTTTAATGATTTTTTCCATCTGGTTGAAATACTGATCCATTCGAGGCTAGGACGCAAAGGGATCTAGTCAGTAACCTCTGACACTGGCTAAGTACTGCAGGTCTCTCAGTCTGTATGTTGTCAGCAAACAGGAGGACCAGATGCCTTACCCACTCCCTACCACATCCCAGGTCCTCTACCTTGGCTTTTGCAAAGTCCAGGTCTTTGCCAATAGTGGTGAGGAGGCGGCAGAGACATTCCAGGGACTCCTCATCATGGTTCTTAAGTAGTTTGACCACACAGTCGTGCATTATTGCTTCTGTTAACATCTTCAACTTAAATAACTCTCCAATGAACTTGATATTCCCTAAAGAGCGCCGCCGAGCTATGTCCCGGGCCTCTTCTAGCTCTTCTTTCAGACGTCCCCGTTCTTCTGCCTGTCAGTCACAGGACAAACATTTTGTCAAAAAGATAATCAGGGGGGGCTGGAGAAACAGCTCAGAGGTTAAGAGCACTGGCTGCTCTTCCAGAGGTCCTGAGTTCAAGTCCCATAACCACATGGTGGCTCATAACCATCTATAATGAGATCTGGTGCCCTCTTCTGGCCTGCAGGCATACATGCAGGGAGAACACTGTATACAAAATAAAAACATAAATCTTAAAAAGATACCCAAGGGACTAGAGATGGGTCAGTGGTTAAGAACACTTGTGCTTGGGCTGGAGAGATGGTTAAGAGCACTGGCTGCTCTTCCAAAGGACCAGGGTTCAAATCCCAGCACCCACATGGCAGTTCACAGCTGTCTGTAATTGCAGGGTGTGGTGGGACACACCTTTAATCCCACCACTCGGGAGGCAGAGGCAGGTGGATCTCTGTGAGTTCAGGGTCAGCCTGGTCTACAAAGTGAGTCCAGGACACCCAGGGCTACACAGAGAAACCCTGTCTCAAAAAAAGAACATTTGTGCTCTTGCATAAGACCTGGATTCAGTTCTCAGCACCCATATATTTGCTCAGAACCATTTGTTAACTCCAGTTCCAGGGAATCCAGTGTCCTCTTCTGGCACCAGGTGTGCACAATGTACATATATACATGCTGGTAAAATAAACGTATAAAAATAAAGCTTAGAACAAAACCAAACAGCCACTTGGCTAAAACCCCCTTTTTTGTCTTAGATAGCCAGCCTAGCACTACACACTCCTGTCCTAAGGTAAAGAGAGCCCCCAAGATCCTTAATACTATCCCCATACCTCTAAAGTCAAGCTCTAACTAACTGGTGGTGAGTACAGGTGTGATTGGCAATACATTTTCTCACCGTAGCAGCTTCATCCATCTCTTTTTGCTTTTTTTCAAAAACTTCATCATCATCTTTGTCTTTCTCAAATTCCTTCTGGCACCGATTTAACAACAATTTTCGGAAATTCACAGTCACTGTTGGCTTTTCTGTAGTGGGCACTTTCAGCTGTAGGCCAAAGAGAGTATCACACAAAGACCAGCCCAGGGCACAGAGGGCCTATACTGTACTGCAGTTAGCTGCCAAAACTGACCAGGGGGAAAGCTAGACTCCAGGATCCCCAGGAAGACATGGAAGATAGACAGTTAAGATTTAGAAAACTGAGCTGGCAAGATGGCTTGGTGGGTGAAGATGCCCATGCAAATTTGGCAGTCTGAGTTTGATCTTCAGAATCCATATAAAGGTAAGAGAATTAACTCCACAAGTTATCCTGTCAGTTGTGCTAACTGTGGTACACATGTAGCTATGGACACAGGCAAATAAATAAAATGGTAATTAAATAAAGATAAGCATGAAAAAAAAAAAAACCCAAAGATTTAGCAAACGGTGGAAACTAACCGCCATGAGGCAGCGGCACATATTGGCATAAGCCACAGAGAAGTTGGGCTCGGAAATGGCTTTCTCAAAGATGAGGTCGATGACTCCTTTGAGGCGCTCCTCGGTGTCAATGGCCAGCTGTGTCACCTGCTTCATCAGCTGCTGAAACATCTGGGGTGTCAGCTTATTCAGGATGGAGCGCACCCTGCGGAACAGGTCCTGTGGGAAGAGAGGGTACAGTTGACAGGATCTAGTGACATACTGAAGATAAACACGCTGCTGAGACAAGACAAAATGGCAGAATAAGCCCAGACCCTGGTGGTAAGGATGAACAAAGAAAGTAAAGTGGCTCAGAAGGCAGATCTTGAGAAACAGAAATGGAAAGTAAGGGAAAAACTTGACAGTACCTGGGTTTTGCTACCATCAGCATCCTCTTCCCCTCGATCCTTATCAGCCGCTGTCCGTTTGCTACTGGGTTTCCAAGCCTTCTCTGCTTTGTTCAGTTTTATGTCTTCAGTCATTATTACCGAGGAAATGATCTTGCGCGTTTCCTTTCGTGGGCCCTGCTGAGAGCGCCTGGGTCCCAGGCCAGCCTGCTAGACAAGGGAATGAAGACAACTGAAGACAGAAAAGCAAGTACAATATGTGACCCCATTACCACATGGCTTTGAGTCAGCTTCTCCTCAAAAGATGACACAAAGATCCCCCCCTCCCGTTACCCACCTGCCCCTCAGCCAGCCCCACTCACCGGCCCTCGGGTCAGCTCCCCACCTGGCCCACCCCTTGGGGGCCCACGGTTGCTGAGGGCTGGTCGGCCAAGGTTGGCAAAGGATGGAGTGAAATCTGGGCCACAATTTATGCCGGGTAGTCTGGAAGGATCCAGCGGCCGAAGTGGTGTTTTATTGGCCTGCAAAGAAGATGTGTTAGAAACAGGTTAGGATTCTCTTTGGGGGCCTCAGACACTTCCAGATCAAACCAACCCGCCTCAAAACACCAACCTTGTCCAGCACCACATCAGTGATATGGGGCAACCCTTCTGGCTTCTGCATACTGGCAAAGATGAACTGAAAGCCCAGCAGGAACTCCCTGTCATAACGCTTCTTCTCTTCAAGGTTTAGAGGCTTCCACTGATCTGCAAGACAGGATGCATCAGTCACACTACGTGCTGCAACAGGCTACCCACCTATGTGCCTGCCTATATAAAAGGTAAGTATTGCTTAGCTACTGTTCCTTATGCACACCTGACTTGTACTCATACTTCTGTTCCCCCGGCTGGATGTTCTCAGCATTGTGGATTTTGTCTTCCTTCGAGTCCCAGGTTTCCTCTGGCTCCTCAGGCTGTGGGGGTGCAGTGCTGCCCTCAGACTCGGAGCTTGGGCTGGTGCCCGTGGGATTCTCTACCCCTGGCATCGGGGGGGCCCGCCTCCTTGAAGGTGTCTAGAAGGGCACCCACATGTACCCGTGGCGCCGTGGGGCCCGCCTCCTTGAAGGCGTCTACAAGGTCACCCACATCATCTACCCGTGGCGCCACAGGGCCCGCCTCCTTGAAGGCGTCTAGAAGGTCGCCCACAGCCTCCTTCTTATTGAGTTCTTTAATTTTCCGTCTCTTCTTTGGCGCAGACACTGCCACGTGGGCGGCTGCTGCCACCTCTAAATTCTGAGACAACTGGGCTGGGACAGGAGTACTGTCCAGGGGGAAGTCCTCTCCTCCCTTCTCACTCTCAGCTTCTCCGCCTTCTTCTTCTTCCTCTATTTCCTCCTCCTGAGCAGGGGAAGTATCTGAAGGAGCCACAGGTGGAGTGGGAGAGAGAATGGTGGCCAGGGCCACTGATGAAACCACTTCTTTGGCCTGTTCCTCTGGCTCACTGACTGGGCTTAAGTCCGCAGCTGGTGGCGAGGGCGCTCCGTTGAGCAGTTCCTCGGGTTGGGCAGTGGGAGCAATGGGCACAGTCGATTCAGAAGCACAGGCTGCAAGAGGGGGAGGAGCTGGCTCTGTGCTTGACTCCACCTCTGGTTCCAGATCCTCAGAAGGGACGCCATTAGGCTCATGAGTTTCCGCCCTGTGAGGCACCAGGGTCGTGGAAATCTGGAGAGGACTGGAAGAGAACTCAGATTCTGGAATGGGTTTGCTGAGTGTCACTTCTACTTCCAGTATGGGTTCAGCAAGAGTGGGTTCTGGAGAGAGGCAATATGGCTCCCCAGTTTCACAAGAGATGGGGGTCGATTCTTCTACAGACATTTGCATCATCCCCGTTGTCATAGCGTCCCCAGGAATAGAGAGGACTCCAAGATTAGATTCAGACCCTGGCTCCAAAATTGGGGGTGGTGATGGGGTTGGAGAAGGCGATGAAGGCTGAGATTCTGGGCCAGGGCTGTGTTCTGGGCCAGGCAATCCTGACCGACCCCCAGTGGCTGCTCCCTGTGACCGATCATCTGCACAAGAAAAAATGAGTGATAGCAAGCTCGTCACTGCTGCTAATGTCTACCTAGCCAAGGTTACTGCCAACTCAACACTCTATACCCACATCCCAACCTTCCTCTACCAAGCCTGTGTTCATGTCTCAAGCCTGCCATGTGAACCTAAGTCATTTTTCTCTGGTTCTCAGTTCACATCACCCCACCTCTTTCAAGTTAAGTCCTCACACTCCCCCAATTCCCATAAAGGCTAAGCTGTGCCACTGACTTCCTTACCTGGCCGGATAATGACAGCAACCTGAGGCGACTCCCCATTGGGCTGAGGCTCCAGACCACCTCCTGTCTGCAGGACACAAAGTGTTAAGAAGTTTGCAATGAAATGTTCCACACCCTTCTTTACTAGAGTCATTTCTACTTTAGTTCTGCCTAGAAATCCAGGAAAGCAGGGAAATAAACCCCTTAGGTGAAGGAAAAGATCAAGTGACTTGGGAATCCTGTCCAAGCCAAGGTACCACTCAGAGTAGACAGTACCTGGGGAGGAGTGGGTGTGGAGGCAGTGCGGGCCCCAGACATGATCTCTTCTGTGATATCCTTCCCTCCTTGGTTTGGGTCTCGAATTCGGATCTGGGGAAAAAAAGCTACAGGATGAGTGGGAAGCAGAAGGAGCCCACCTCTCCACCCTGCCCCACTCCTAAGACTCTGGGCCAACCTCCCACCCCTACTGGGAAGCAGGTGGGTGGGTGCCAGAAACCCCATGAGTTCTACTGTCAACCCATCCGGCTGCTCTTGTAGTCGCTGCCCTAGCCCCCACCCCTAAGACTCTTGACCTCACAGAGCAGCCCTGTACATCACAATGCCCCTCCCTCCCTTCCCTCTACCCACCAGCAATCCCTAATGGCCACACACTCTAGGGCTTCAGACCCCCATCTAGCATCCAGCTAGCTCACTTGTGGCTAGTCGGTCTGATCTCTAGGGGTAGGGCCCAGATGCAGTGGGTGGAGCGAGGGTGACTCAGCGGCTTCCCCAGCCCTGGCACCCTATTCTGGGCACCATGCCCAGGGCTTGAGGACTGAGCAGAGGCGTAGGCCTCCAGAGCTTCCAGGACTAAGGGGTGAGGAGCACAGAAAACAAACCACTTCCAAAGCTAACCATCAGCAACCCCAACACAATCACACATCTTGTGAACCTACTTGAGCCCACCTAGAGTCTCTTAGGATTTTCCCCACTGCCACTTTAGTCTTCACTAGTGACTTCTACATTATCATCACCTCATAAGGGACCTTCTTACTCCACAGACCTTATACTCAGATGAAGGTCTATAAAGTTTTGCTCCCACAACCACAACATCCCAGCAACACTAGATCATGAGTTTCCCTTCCCAGGTGTCCCAGAGCCCCTTGCTGCTACTTACAGTTTTTCGTTCCCTCTTAGGAGCAATCTGGGGTGGCTGGTTCATCAGAACTGGGGCAGGAGCCACACTAGCAGGAAACTGCTGCACACTTTGGGCTGGGTAATAGGCACCAGCTTGAGGGAAGGAGGACAAAAAAGGAAGACTCGTGACAGCATCAGGACCCAAACATATACTAATATGTGCCTGAACACCCACTGCAGAACCCTCTCATCTTATATAGCCGGCCCCTTGCCCTGCCCTGTCCGCCTCCCTAGGGAATTGGGTGTCTGTCAAAGCAGGGGAACCAGTTTGAACTGCGTTTACAAGAATTCCTCACACAGACACACACACCTTGTAGGCAGGACTCCTTCCTCTCTATACCAGCTACCAGGTACCTGTTCTACCCTACAAGGTACTCATATACATACCCCACCCCAGCAACACACATGTACACTCTCAATTTGAGACACAATCAGCTCTTTGGCAGGGAATGAAAAGGGTCTTCCAAACCCTTCCACTCAGGCTGACTCCAATTCCTAATTCAGCTCTTTGGAAGGAGCAACTCCCATAACTAAAAAAGTAACATTGGGCCCCAAGAGAAATAAAAACTAATTCTCTAAACCAATTGTTTCCAAAGTAGGGTAAATTTGTAACTCATCCCTAATTCCCACTTGTTCCTTTTGAAAGCAATGGTGGTTATCTGCTTAAATCACACACATACACATATACAACTACATATGTATTAGAAGTACATACTTAACACCATTCTGATAGGAAATATTTTTTAGATACTTCTGTAAGCTAGCATGTTAGCACACACTAGTAATTCCAGCAATCGGAGGCAGGGGGAATCACTGCAAGTTTGAGGCTACCCTTGGCTTACACAGTAAACTCCAGGCTAAGCCAGAGCTACATTATAAGACTGCCTCAAACACCAAACCCATTGCCATAAAGTTCACAATAATTCTTTCTTTTCACTTGGCCATAAACAAAAAATGAGCTGTGAAAACCACTCAAATCCATGTTACTGTCTCCCAACTATGAAAGTACCACATAAAAAAATCCACTAACTTGGCTTTTCAAGTAGGAGCCTGTATTTATTTTTATGTATCTATGTGGAGGATTTATATGTGTGCAGGTACCCAAAGAAGCCAGAGCAGTTGGATCCTCCAGTCCAGGAGTTGAAAGTTGTGAGCTGCCTGACATGGGTGCTGGTACGAAACTTGGGCTCTTTCCGAGAGCAATTCATTCTCAGCCACCAAGTTTTTTATCTCCAGCCCTTTCTTTATCAATTATTTATTTCCTTTTTTCCTCTTCTTTTTTGTTTTTTTTTTTTTTTTTGGTTTTTCGAGACAGGGTTTCTCTGTGTAACAGCCCTGGCTGTCCTGGACTTGCTTTGTAGACCAGGCTGGCCTCGAACTCACAGAGATCCGCCTGCCTCTGCCTTCCAAGTGCTGGGATTAAAGGCGTGCACCACCATGGCCGGCTTTTTTTTCGGTTTTTCGAGACAGGGTTTCTCTGCATAACAGCTCTGGCTGTCCTAGACTCACTTTGTAGACCAGGCTGGCCTCGAACTCACAGAGATCCGCCTGCCTCTGCCTCCCAAGTGCTGGGATTAAAGGTGTGCTCCACCACCACCCGGCCCTTTTTGGTTTTCTGAGACAGGGCTTTAGCCCTGGCTGTCCTGAAACTCACTCTGTAGACCAGGCTACCCTCAAACTCAAAAGATTTACCTGCCTTTGCCTCCGAAGTGCTGGATTAAAGTCCTGTGCCATCTCCCCCCCCCCAACAAAAGGGTTTCTCTGTGTAGCCCTGGCTGTCCTGGACTCACTTTGTAGACCAGGCTGGCCTCAAACTCACAAAGATCCGCCTGCCTCTGCCTCCCGAGTGCTGGGATTAATCAAAGGATCAGTTTATGTATTCATTTAGTGTGTGCATGGCTGAGTACCATGGCTTATGAGTGAAGGTGAGAGGACAACTGTGGGAGTCAGTTCTCTTCTCTCACCACCTGGGTCCCAGCAATCAGACTCAGGTCAGTAGGCTTGGGGGTCAAGTGCTTTGATCCACAGAGCCATCTTGAAGGCCCTGATCCTGTGTTTCTTTTTCTTTCTCTTTGAAACAGGATCTCACTATATACCTCTTGCTGTCCTGGAACTCACTATGTGGACCAGGTTGGCTTCAAACTCAGAGAGCTTCCTGCCTCGGGCTCCTGAGTGCTGGCTGGGATTAAAGGTGTGAGCCACCATGCATGATCCCGTGCTTCTTCAAGTGGAAGAACTCCAACTCTCTTGGCAAAGGATCAAAGCTTCCTTTACCAACATAATTAAATATTAGGCACTAATCCCTATCAACTATTAGTCCTATCATTTTAAAACCAAAAGCATGCAGAGGAAGGACTTGGAATTTAGAAACACTGAATACTTGAGATGTTCCCTAGGACACACCCTCACCACTAACTCCTTCCCCTGCTTACCGTACGTCCCAAATTCGGTAGGGCTTGCACCCGGGTAGAAGCCTGGGGCTCCTGGCTGCACAGGGTACTGCTGTGTTGGGACAACATATGTGGAACGCCCCTGATGGGGGTTGGGGGAGAGAGGAGGGAAAAGAAGGAGTTGAGGAAAGCTACACACATCAGATCATGAAGCAGGGTAAGCCAAGCCTGGACTATGACCACAAGTCCCACCTCTGTAAGAGAAATGGGTCTAGAAGGTCAAATAGAAGAGATGGAGGATGAGGCACAGGTATTCTAGTTTACAGCCCCCAGCCTCACCTGTCCAGGGATATAGTAGGCTCCTTGGGAGGCTGAGTAGGAGATCTGGGAAGGGATCATCATTACTTGGGATCCAGCAGGGTAGACATGGGCAGCTGGGCCAGGACGGGCAGGGGCTGCACTCTGCACTCGGGAGGCTGCACTGCTCGGGGGCTGAGCCCGGCTAGGGTAGAAGTGCTATTAGGAAGGAGGAAAGCAGTTGGGGTCAAGGGCGGGAATGAACAGCAAAAATCAGCATTGCACAATGTCCCCACAATCAGAACACTGCAGGCTTCAGAGCATGGAGAGCAATCCTTCCAAGACCCAAAGGAGCAACGGATGGGTTCAGTGGCCTCTTGTACTAACATCTGCCTCCAGACTTAGATGAATACTTTGTATCCTGTACTCACTGCCATGCATGCAGTCACCTCTCACCTACCCCTCCACAGAGGCTCCTGACATCAAGAGGCAGCATGCCTAAGCAAGGCCCTTCTGAACAACATACTCCCCAGCATGCACTACTCCATCTCAAGTACTGAGGTGAACTGCTACATGCAACAGTCTTCCAATTCTGGATACCTGTTCTTCAATCATTAACCTCTGACATGCAGTGTCCTGGGCTCTCACTAAAGATCTAAACAGCAAACAAGGTTCCACCTGGAACATCCCAATCTATGTCTAGCTATGGACTAGGGCGGAGGGCGGGGTGACACCAAAGAGGTGGCTCAGGATTAGGAAAGGGGTATTACCTGCAGAGACCTGAATCCTCCCTGAGAGCACATGGGGACAGGAAAGACGACAATTATCCCCAAGGTGATGGAGGGAGGTTAGGGGGAGTGAAGTAGGTAGGAGAAGAATCCTTCCACTTGGGAAGAATTTGGAGAACAGAAAAAAACGAAAGCACAGCTGGAATATCTATCTCATCACAGTTCAAAGAGATAGAGAAGAGGAACAGGGTAATGGCAACCTCCTAGTGTAATACAAAAGAGTTGGCAGCAGGGCCCACAGCTCGGTCCCCAATCACAAAGGCATGAAGACCTAGGTAATGTCACTCTCACAGACTACAAACTTTACAAAGGGGTAGCCACCAGAAGCAACTAACACAACACTAAAGAACACAGAGCAACTATCAGGAAACTGGGGGTAAGTATGCAGCCTCCATAGCTTCCACACTAGCCCTAAACTAGCAGCACACTTCCCCGGCTCCCACCCAGTGCAGGACTCTATCCACAGCCCCTCACCTGTCGGGGCTGAGAAGGCGTGTTCATTTGTGTCGCTTGTGGCGTACTAAACACCACCGGTGCAGTCTGCCCCGGGGGAAACGCTGGCTGAAGGGGAGAGACCAGAGTTCAGCACGAGGGGAAGCCTGGGTGGAGCTGAAACCCAAGTTGGTGAAGCAAGGGGGGCAGACCTGCAGCAACAGCCCCGGATACCCACATGTTCCCTCCCTGTGACAGCCCCAGGGACAGCCAGGGGCCCTCTCTCAATTTGGCACCAGCCAGCTGCACTTTGCCCTGACACAGATGGGGGTGGGAAAGCTGAGAGCTGCGTGACCTCCACCCCACCCGAGTCCTGTTCATTTAGCCTTGATTACCTGCGGGAGTCCAGGGGACCTGGCAGGTGGGGGGCCTGTGGGCTGAGGGGCTTTGTTCATTTCATTTGGTGCCACATCAGGGTCCCCCCAGCACCTGTTGGAAAGAACAGAGCTTGGACCGGAGAAAGAACCCAAACTTATGACAAGTGGGTTGGGGGAGCGATTGTATCAAGAGCTAGGACCAACATGGATCAAGGGAGTGCAGAAAGGGAAAAGATACAGACTGTGGACCCCACCAACATACCGCATCACCCCGACCCCACCCTTGCCTGCTCAAACAACCCCCTCACTTACCCCCTCGGTTAAGAATAAGTCCACAGTGCGGCCTACAGGTTCTGGGCATCCGAAGGCCTGGGGTTGGGAGGTGAGGGGTATCAACCTGGCTCCGCGGGGCCCAAGACCAACCAGACCGGAAATTCCAGGTCTCGCTGGCACCAGGCTCCCGGATCACAAATGAAGCCGGCTGCTTTGGCCGTGGTATATCCCCACCCCACCCCCCACCCGGGGACACCGGGTTCGGAGCCTGCCACGGGGCACTCGCGCAGGGCAGGGGAGGCCTGAGGCCACCCGGGAACACAAGCCAGGAAGGGCGCGGGTCCGGCCACAACAGCAGGGCGGTCGGCGACGGCCGCAGACCCGGCTCGGGCAGGCGAGGGTCGGCCGCCGGGCGGGGCAGGGGGCTCCTCCCTGCCCGCCGCCGCCGCCTCCCTGCCCTGCGCAACGCGGCCAGTGCCAAAGAACAACGTGTCACTTCCCGGCGGCCGCCCGGGGCCCGCAGGGGGAGGGGGCGGCGGGTCTGCGCGCCGCGCAGCCTGCGCCGGGCCGCAGCCCAGGGCGGGCGGAGGTGGTTGTCGCGCCGCCACCCTAGCGCCCTCCCCGCCCAGGCCGTGCTCCCCACCCCCACCCGGGCCCGGCCCGGCACACGTGGGCCAGGGATCGGCCTGGCGAGTAGGGCCTGAGCGCGGGCGCGGGGCCGGGGCGCCGGGACGGCGGCGCAGGGTGGCGGGCCCCGGCCCGGATGGCGGCGGATGCGGGGGGAGGGGTGGGGGGCCGGGTCGGGCCCGGACATGGCGGCTTTACCTTCAGTCTCCTTCAGTCCGCGCGGCTGAGCCCCACGCAGCCGCACAGACGTAGTCCACAACCATTTCCGGCTCCCCGCACAGGTCCCCGCTCGGTGGCCACCGCTTCTCCGCAGGCGCAGCCGGCGAGCCACGTGACCGGCGCAGAGGGCGGAGCTGCGCTGGCGCCGGGGGAAGCACATGGGATTTGCTCCGCCCCGTCACGTGACGCCCAATGCCCGCCCCCGTGTCCCCTCCCGAACTTTGAAACTCCCAGGCCGACCCCCTCCGAGGCTCTGGCGGTTCTTTAGTTCATTCATACTTTGCGCAAGCATTTATTGAGCGCGTGAGTGCTGAAGCGAAGTGCGGGCCGGGTGCTGAGAGTGCTGAATTAAAACTCAGTCCTGCTCTAGTAAGGCACATTACAAATTATGCAGACTCTGAGAATGCTGTAGATTTAATCTTTGATAGGCCTATTAACCAAGGAAATTGAATGTACTGGTGCATTCTAATTGAACCAGCAATTTTACATTCGCTGTTTACAAAAAAGTCAGTTGCTACTAGGAGAAAGCAAAAGTCAATCAAGACAACTTTGGAATAATATAAGTAGCAATCCCAATAGTGTACGGGTGCTGTCTGTGATCCCCAGAATCCTGATGGCTAAGGCAGGGATACTGGCATAAATTACTTACGGCTAAGCTTTAAAATAAGAAGATTTCACGGGGCATGGTGGGGCACGCTTTCAATCCCAGCAATGGGGAGGCGGAGGAAGGAGGATATCTGTGAGTTCAAGGCCAGCCTGGTCTACAAAGAGAGTCCGGGCCGGTCAGGGCAGTTACACCAAGAAACCTGTCTTGAAAAGACAAAAACAAACAAAAAAAGGAAGATTTCTGAGAGATGGATCAATGGTTAGACCACTAGCTGCCCTTCAAGAGTCCCGGGTTCAATTCCCATTATCCACATGGCAGCTGACAACTGTTTGTAACTCGAATTCCTTAGGATCCTGCCCTCTTTTGGCCTCTACAGGCACCAGGCATGCATGTAGTGCACAGTCATACATGAAAGCAAAACACTCATACACATAAAATATTTAAAAATAAAATTTAAAAAGTAGAAAAATTTTTGGCCTCTACATTACATGCACACATATGCATGTACAGCTCCTCAACAACCACCCCCCCCCCACACACACACACACACACACACACACACACGCAGAGGGGTGGGGATTATTATGAAACTTGAACAACAGTTTTTTGTTTTTTAGGTTTTTGGTTTTTTTTGGTTTGGGGGGTTTGTTTATTTGTTTTTTCAAGACAGGGTTTCCTCTGTATAACAAGCCCTGGCTATCCTGGACTCACTCTGTAGACCAGGCTGGCCTTGAACTCACAGAGATCTACCTGCCTCTGCCTCCTGAGTGCTGGGATTAAAGGTGTGCGCCACCATCCCCAGCAAGCAACAGTTTTGAAGAAATGAAAACAAAATATTCACTTATGGAAGGAAATAAGATAGAAATGCTGAGTGTTTTGTAACTTTTCACTGTATGCAATGACTGCTGTCATGCAGGGCTGCATCTCTGCTGGCTTTTTCCCCCTAAACAAACTAGTAAATAAAAGTTAGTGGGAACTGGAGAGATGACTCAGCAGTTAAGAGCACTTGACTGCTCTTCCAAAGGACCTGGGTTCAAATCCCAGCACACACACACACACACACACACACACACACACACACACACACACACACACAC
>CAJQZJ010032426.1:2336669-2351679 GCA_907164525.1 Lophiomys imhausi
ATCTATCTATCTATCTATCTATCTATCTATCTATCTATCTATCTATCTATCTATACATACATACATACACACACACACCCCAAGGGTCATCTTAAATTCTAGAGACATATTACCATAGTGACTAAGGGCACAAAATATATTTCAGATCCCAATCCTAATCTCTACCTCTCACGTGACACAGACCAAGTTACCAACCTCTCCCAAAAACATAGGACTATACTCACCCCTGAAATTGCTGTAGTCTCAGAAACAGCAACAACAGTTATTCTTTCATCATTTACAGCACTTATTTAGCACCTGCTACTACTCAGAGGTTATTAACTCAGGGTAATTGCTGGATAAACATTACCCATGATTGTATGGTAAGACCGTGTGCAACTCCCGCTGCCAGATGCACACATCCACAGGGCACCAGGCCCCAGAAGTAGTGGATTTATACTTATACTAGGCACATCCAGGATGAGTGTGCCATCAAGAGTGACTACCTTCCCAGGAGTAGGCTTCTCCTCTTTCCTATCACTCCATTTGGAGACCAGTCGGTCAAAGAGAAGCAGAGATGCTAGCATGATCAGATCTCTCAAGTAGCTGCCCATAAGAGAAGCTCAGGGTAGATCACAGGAGATTAAAAACATCTCCAGGGGTGCTGGAGAGATGGCTCAGCAGTTAAGAGCACTGACTGCTCTTCCAAAGGACCCAGGTTCAAATCCCAGCACCCACATGGCAGTTCACAGCTGTCTATAATCACCTGGCATGGTGGTGCATGCCTTTAATCCCAGCACTTGGGGAGCCAGAGGTACTTGGATCTCTGAGTTCAAGGCTAGCCTCGCTGTTCAGGACAGCCAGGAATGGAGAAGCCCTGTCTTGAAAAACCAAAACAAACAAAAACCATCCCTCTTAAGCACACAAATCAAGTTAGAAAGGAGTGGGGCTGTGCATTCTTTTGTTTTTCGAGGCAGGGTTTCTCTAACCGTACAGAATCTTCTGGAACTCACTTTTGCAGACCAGGTTGGTCTCGAACTCACAGAGATCCTCCTACCTCTGCCTCCCGAGTGCTGGGATTAAAGGTATGTGCATTCCCAGGCGTCTTTAGCCCAAGGTCAGAAGATGGGAGGAGTGCACAAAATCTTGAAGGATAGCTATAAGAGCTTCCATGCAAATATATATAGATGAATCTTCTAGGGATTCTTTAAAGCTGGTTGTGTGCTGCTTGGTCTGGAACCTTAGCATTCTGAGAGGTGAAGGCAGTATCAAGATTTCAATGCTGGGGCTGGAGAGATGGCTCAGCCGGTAAGAGCACTGGCTGTTCTTCCAAAGGACCCGGGTTTAAATCCCAGCACCACATGGCAGTTCACAGCTGTCTGTAATGGCTGGGCGTGGTGGCACACCCCTTTAATCCCAGCACTGGGGAGGCAGAGTCAGGTGGATCTCTGTGAGTTCAAGGCCAGCCTGGTCTACAAAGTGTGAGTCCAGGTCAGCCAGGGCTACACAGAGAAACCCTGTCTTGAAAAAAAAAAAAAAATCAAGGCTGGATTTAGATATTAAAAGACCTTTCTTTAATCTCAACTGGGTGGTGGTGCAAGGCTTTAATTGGGAGGCAGAAGCAGGCAAATCTCAGCATTCGAGGTCAGCCTGGTTTATAGAGTAAGTTCCAGGATGATCAGGGCTGGACAGAAAAACCATCCTGTCTCAAAAAACCAAACCAAAAAGACCTTTAATTTCAGCACTTGCATGCGGAGCTCAGTTTCCTTTAGGCTCAGTGTCACTCTGAACAATGCTTCTCACATCCAGTCCACGCTTCTGTCTAGCCCCAGACCATGACACCCAGTAAACAGACAGAAACCTTGGGGATAAAGGTCTTTATTTAGGTGTATATCTTACTCAGTAACAAAACAACAGGAGGTAACAATTCCCTCCAAAGATCTGGAACAGTATCCACCCCTGGCAGCAGGCAGTATGGCCTGCTAAAAAAAATCAGCTGCAGCCCAGGGTCTTTGGTGGCCACTTAAAGATCATAGTTGGGGTTCTTTCGAAGAATAACAAAACCTTCCAGAATGGGGGTAACAGGAAGAAACTCCTCAGTGGCTAATTCTGCCCGTTCCCCGTGGGCTAACAACACTGGAGTCGTGTGTGTCTGGAACCCTGTGATCGTTTTAGGCTTCCCAGCCTGGCCCACCACGTCCACTGCCTGTGGGATGAAAAAATTGAAATAAAGGATTCCAGAAAGGAGAGGAGAAATATCCCTGATCCCCATCACTCACTGCCCACAACAATCTGCAAAACAGGATTGTATCTACACTGTCCAAGTATACCCTGAGACCTCCTTAAACTACCCAATTCCTCACCTGACCCACACGGACAGAAACTGGCAATGGTCGCAACTCTTCATCAAATGTAACCAGCATTCGGGGCTGCATAGCAGCCACCAGCCCATACAATACATAGTGAGATTTGCCTAGAATGACTAAGGAAGGAAGCACAAAGAACAGATATTATAGACAATGGGACAAGCCTGGTCGGACTCTAGGAATTTACCCCAGACCTGACCCACTAACCTATTAACTAAGACCAAACTTTGTTCCTTGTACACCTACTACTAACACGAGATGCCTCTACCATTCTTTGCTTATATTCCTAAGACCTGAAAGTCACGTTTTTCTATAGTCACTTAGGATTTCATCTTGAAATCATTTGGGCCAAATCAAAAGTGTTAGAAATTAAGATCTCATGAGGCCTTATAAACCTTATAAACCACAAGCCCAATGAACCTAAAAAAGTTGAGGTCTTTATCCTACACTGGCAACGTGACTGTGGTAGGGGCAGATCAAGGTACACTGTGCACCATTACTGTTTCTGACAGGAACTCACTGTTGCGAACATCCAGGAAAGAAACAAGCACGGTGAGCAGTCCCGCCACAGCTACTTGACTCATGAGCTGCCGATCACTGTGGTAGGGACAAAGGGTAAGTGTGCCCTTCCCTAAATGTGTCAGGCCCTGCAAAAAAACCACAAGTGTTAAGTGAGGAGTCACAGCTGAACAGACTTTTTCCCTTTCAGGTAAACAAAAAACTCCACAACCCATTTGCTTCTTTTCCCTAGGACCTCCTACTATCTCACTACAGACATCGTTGGTGTCACACTTGAAAAAACTGACTCCCATTCTTTACCTGTGCCAAGCGCACCATGAAGAGGTTATTAGGGTCCTTGGCATGATATTGGGCCAACTGGCGCAACATTGCAGCCAGCCGGGCATTATTGGTACCTAGAAATAGGAAACGTTAGAGAAGCTTAGAAAAAGAACCCTGAATCTTCTAGTCTAGTTCAAGATCTTTTTCCAGTTACTTACCACTGCCCACCATGCCCATGGCAAAGATGGAGTTATAGGAAACTTCTGGATCAGCATCATGAGAAAATTTGCTTAAAGTATCCAGGATGTTGAGTCGTGGATTTGAAACAGAGATTAGTGCCAGTGCTAAAGGTACAGCCCGACGGAGGGTAGGCTCCCCATATCTCAACTGGTGATAAAAATAAATAAAACAGCATGGGAGAAGAGGTAAAAACAAGTTCAGGGCTGAGACAGCTCAGTGGGTAAAATGCCTGCTGTGCAAGCATGAGGACCTGAGGTGAGATCCCCAGAATCCACATCAAAACCAGAACAGCAGTGGAGACATCTGCAGTCCCAGTGCTGTTGGGAAATAGGAGTGGAGAATCTCAGGCAACTCTGGGACCAGCTAGTCTGGTGAACTCAGAGAAGTGTAAGAGACTGCTATGGTCCTAAGAAATGGCCCCATAGGCCTATATATTTGAGTGCTTGGTCATTGGGGAGTGTGTTACTTGACAGGGATTAGGAGGTGAAACCTTGTTGCAGTTGTCACTGTGGGTGGGCTCAGAGTTTCAGAAGCCCAAGCCAGGCTCAGGGTTGTCTGCCTGCTCCCTGCAGATCCAGATGTAGAGCTCTGAGCTACTGTCTAGGGTAACAGTCCTTGACCTTTGAGTCACAACCCCTTTTGGATGTTGAATCACCCTTTCACAGGGGTCCCCTAAGACAATCATAAAACATAGACATTTACATTATGATTTATAACAGTAGCAAAATTTGTTATGAAGTAGAAACAAAAATAATTTTGCATTTGGGGATCACCACGACATAAGGAACTGTATTAAAGGGCTGCAGCATTAGGAAGTTTGAGACCCACTGCTCTAGCACCATGTCTGCCTGCATGCCACCATTAAGCCTCTGAAACTGTAAGGCAGCCCCAGTTAAATGTTTGCCTTTAAAAGAGTTGCTGTGGTCACGGTGTCTCTTCACTGCAATAGGATGTTGACTAAGACAGAGACTCTGTCTCAGAGAAGGCGGAAAGCGAAGACTGACACCTCTAGGCACTTACACACAAGTATGTGCAGTAAAGCAAAAGCAAGTTCAATGATAGGAGTAGGCTAACAGATTAAATGAGACCAGCTTCTCCACCAAGGAACTCTAAACCACCGAGGGTTGAGGTGCAGCACGGTGGTGAGTCACTTCCATGTATGCACAAGGTCTTGGGTTGAATCCCCAGCACCAGAGACACAGACACACAGATATAGCCCACCCTTCATTCCAGTGCGCTCTGTGCTACTCACCAAATGACCAAACGTCCGCAACGCCATCTCGGCACCGATCTCTTCCCCCATAGCAATAAGTGCAATCCCCAGAACAGCTACTCCCTGCAATTGAAGATGCACAAGAACTCAGGAAGCTCCAAGAACACAAGCCAAGGCACCGAAGGCTCATCTTAGAAGAGCTATCCTGCAGTCTTATCCTTCACGGACAAAGCTCAGTCCTACTATTCTGATGTGTGGCAGTACCTGGGGGAGGAGCAGAAGCCAAAGCAAAAGCTAAACTCTGTTCTGCCTCTCATATCTACATGCTATTTCTTTCCAGAGTGCCTGCTGGCCCACACCTGGTGTGCTCCCATGTCAGCAGGGGCTTCCTTCTTGTCCTTGTCCTTCTTTTCCTTCTTGTCTTTGTCTTCTTCCTTTTCCTTGGAGTCAAAGTGCTCACTACAGATGTGGAGGAGCTGCTGAACCTTCAGCACATTTCCAGAGCCTGCGGTTGGACAGTGAGAGTGAGGGGAGAAAATGAAACAGCATTGAGAAAATGCTTACCCTAAATACAAGAAGCCTCCAAAATCCAAAGAGCAGAGTGAACTCAAAGGAGAAAGACCCTGAGAAGAAAAGGACAGAGAGAGAGAGAGAAGTAAGGCACAGACCTGCATAGGCACACACATCCACCAGAGTGTTGGCAAAACTGCGGAATGGCTCCGACACAACCTCCAATGCAGCCAGGATTGCCTCAATAGCTTCACCTTTCCCTAAAGGAGAGTCAAAGGTAAAAGGACAGTGGCTTGTATCCAGCTCAGTCTGATACACAAACCCTCTGATTGCTGTGTCCAATTCTGTCAGCCTTTCATAAACATCCCCTCACCCAGGTGATTGAGGCCCAGGCCAAGAGGAAGCCAACGAGCATAGGTATCCTTGAGCTCAGTCTCCGATTTCTCCATGATGGTCTGAAGGATGGTAGAAGTGACGTCTCCATTGCAGGATCCCACTGCTATCATTCCACAAGCTAGAGCTGTCACACCTGCCACCTAGAAAAACAAAGTCAGTATCATACATAGTGAATTTTCCTTTTCTCATCTTTGTTTGAGACAGGGTCTCATTATGTAGACCAGGCTAGCCTGGAAAATCAGACCTCTGCCTGCCTTTGCCTGTGTGCTGGGTCAGCTTACTCAACCACTGGAAAGGTATTCTCCCTAATGGGTAATTAATTGATTTCTGTAACATCAGTAGATACTTAAATATGTCAGACACTGTGCTAACCCATTTGAACACTCAAAGTCTTACTACATTTACTGATTTAGTGTATGTATACACACAGCACACGTGAGATCACAGTTTAATTTACAAGACCAGTTCTCTCAGTCCCCCAGCCATCCAGGCCTGCTGCAACCTCAACAACCCTAGCTTTCCTGCTCCTACCCACTTAGTCCTTATGACTCCATAAAACAGGTAACAGGAAAAATGAAGCCTAAAGAGACTGAGTTCTTTTTGTAAAGAACTTCTGCTTGTAAAGAGAAGTAGGAAGATGTAAACTTGGATGTTTTTACTCTAAAATCTCTGCTTTTGGTAATCATTCCATTTTCATCACTAAAATGGCTGCATAAGCAAGAAAATTTAAGGTCAGGTAATGACTGAAAGTGAGAGCCACTGCTGTGGTTTCTTCAGTAACGTCCTCTGAACCATGGGCAAGATGGCCTGGACCTCTTGCACATATAAGATGGTGGGACCCTTGGGAAGTGGTGGAAACTAAGGGGTAGAGCTCAGCAGGAAGCCTTTAAAAACACCAGAGGAGTTGCCATGAAGGGGACAGTGGGAAAGAAGGGAGGGATGAGTGGGACCCTGGCTACTGCCCCTTTGCTTCCTTGTTTGCTGCTCAAGTGCAGAGTTTTGTTCAGCATGTGCTTCCCACTGTAACATGCTGCTTTGTCAGTGACAGGAGCAGCCAGCACAGCCATCAACCCTCAGCGTCACTGGGTGTCTCCTCCTTATAATCTAAGTAGTTGGGGAGGGGTTCAGGGGCTGGAAATCAGCATAGTACAACACCAAGCTTCATCTGGGCTTGAAAAATTCCTGTCTGTATCGCTCCTTTGTGAAGGAGAGTAACAGGGTGCTTGATACACAGTCTCATTCTATAGCCCAGGCCAGAACTCTCTGCCTCAATCCCCCAAGCACTGAGATTACAAACATAAGCCATCACACACAGCTTAAATTGAAATTCTAAGAGATTTCATCGGGTGTCCGACTATCCCAATACACCTCGCTACCTTTTCCACTAGACATCAATGACTCACCTCCATGCTGGACTTGGAATCCCCCATCACAGGTAGCAGCAGTGTTAGAACATCTTCCCGATTAGAACCAGCATAGGCCAAGCCTAGCCTAAAAAGTCAGGAAGATATAGGCTGGAGAGGTGGCTCGGGGTTAAGAGCACAGGCTATTCTTTCAAAGGACCCAAGCTCAAACCCTAGCACCCACATGGCAGTTCAAAACTGTCTGTACTGGCCAGCTGTGGTGGCACATGCCTTTAGTCTCAGCACTCGGGAGGCAGAGGCAGGCAGTTATTTGTGAGTTCAAGGCCAGCCCAGTCTACAGAGTGAGTTCCAGGACAGCCAGAGCCCCACACAGAGAAACCCTATCTTGAAAAACCTTAAAAAAAAAAAAAAAAAAGTCAGGAGATAAAGTCCCCAACATATATTCAGGGACGTGGCAAGAAAGAACTAAACCAGAACTAGTCACGGACACATTCACTAAGAGCCAGATTACTCAATGGCACATGACAGTCTTTGGCAATATCTTCTCTAGAGTTCAGAAGCTCAGCACTAACAAAAAGAGAAGCAGTCTCAGAAAGTTAAGAACTTAAAAATTAAATAAATAAATAAGCGAGCAAGCAAGCAGTGCCATGATGGCGCACACTTTTGATCGCAGCACTCAAGAGGCACAGGTTGGCAGATCTCTGAGTTCAAGGCCAGCCTGGTCTACAGAGTTGAGTTTCAAGACAGCCAGGACTACACAGCTTTCTTGAAAAACTAAAACCAAACAAACAAGGAAAGAAGAGATGCAAGAGACCTTACCCAAAGATGGAACCAAGTCTCATGGTATTGCTGTTATGGAGAACATAATCTGAAAGCAGTGCTAGGGCAGGGTCACACTCATTCCGGACCCCAGAGTTCACGATGCCACAGGCAAGGAGAGCTCCCGACTGTAAAGAGCAAGCAGACTCTTTACTTAGACTGTCTGTTCCCTTAACTACAATGTGCACTATGGCCTGTCTGTGGCACCTGCCTTACCTGCAGTGAAAAACTGGGCATACTTCATGTGGTGCTTTGAATAAAAATAATCTCCGCAAGCTAATATATCTGAATTCTTGGTCCCTAGTTGGTGGAACTGTTCTGCGTAGGATTAGAAGGTACAGCCTTATTAGAGAAGGTGTGTCACTGGGGTGGGCTTTGAGGTTTCAAAAGCCAACACTGAGGCCAGTCTCTTTTTTTGCCTTCAACTTGCAAATAAGATGCGAGCTCTCAGCTACTGCTCCAGCAGCATGCCTTCCTGCTGCCATGTTCCTCACTATGCAGGTCACGGACTACCCTCTGAAACTGTGAACAAACCAAACCCCAACTAAATATTTTCTTTATATGTTGCGCCTTGGTTGTGGTGGGTAATAGAAAGCAACTAAGACACCTCTTCAATAGAAAGGAGGTACTAGAACATGAGAAGAAAAGGCCCCCAATTTATAAGCTTTGCCCAGACTGACCTTGATATAGTCCTCAGAGGAGTATAGATACTTGTCAATTTGGGTGAGGCCACCATCCACATCCCACAGCAGGATCATGCCGAGGGACGCAGCAGCACTCAACATCCCTACGACAAGGAAGACCATCAGTTTTAGAAGGGCTTTCCTTACAGAAACTTATAAAGGGCTCTTCTGGAAACTATACTGTGGATCCTTCTCAGGCAACACCTGACTCTATGACAAAAAGAGAAATTATACCGTGGTCCTTGTTCTTGTACAGCCATTTGTTACCATCATCAGTCAGCAGTTTATCTTGACCGAAGGCTGCATTCACAAAGCCATTCACAAAAGAGGAGGCTAGGTTCATTCGGGCAGAGTCCACCTGAGAGCCACTGCCACCGAACCCTGTACCAGGGGAGAAAAAAAGACAGGTTAGCACAGGACATGAAGGAAACACAGTATGGTAAGCAGCCTCTATTTTGTTTTGTTTTTGAACACGGGGTTTCTCTGTGTAGCCCTGGCTGTCCTAAAACTTGGTAGACCAGGCTGGCCTCAAACTCAAGAGATCCACTTGCCTCTGCCTTTCCCAAGTTGTGGGATCAAATGCATATGGCACCACCACCCAGGTCAGTCTCTCTGATTTTAAGTTAAACAGTTAGTTTATGATCCAACAGTGACCTGGACACAAAGCTCACGGGAATTTGAAGTTCTTCAGAAGTGGGTTAGTTATGCTGTTATTCCCAACAGAATAGAACAATTGACAGTCCCTCCAATCCCCACAGAGCTACTCACTGTTATTCTCTAGGTGGGTTTTGTAGATGTCATCAGGCACCTTGGGCTCCATGATATCCAGCTGAAGAGAAGCCAGAGGGTCACAACTGCTTCCCCAGTATACCCCTAGCTGTCCCTTCTACTATCCCACTGAATAGCAACTTTAACCAGGAAGTCTACTGAAAGGTATTAGAGAGGCAGAATGACACGTAGAATTTCAACTAAAACTCCTTAGGGCAAGAGCAGAGATTCTCACCTCCCGAGCTAAGGCCAAAAAGTTGCTGTTGAGTTGCACATTGGACATGATTTCTGTGAGGTCTTCATACTCCTCTACATCTTCGCTCAGCTCCAAGAACACTCCATGCCGACCCAGCATGAACGCCATCTGCTTCTGGACCACCCTGCAGAGAAAAGTAGCATGCCTGCTCACTCTCACCTCCTATGCACAGAAAAGCTTCCTGCTCTGATGATCGCACAGACTCTTAAGGCTCTGATTTTCACACAAAAGAGCACGCACAGACTTGTCACCTCCTTTGCTAATTTCTCTACATACACATCTTTGCAGGAGGTGAAAATGTCTTCTACCAGTTCCATGTCATTGAGCATCAATGCCAATCTCAGAGCCTCAGGGAAACGACTGAACTTTCGGAACACACCCAAGGCACAGCGCAGTAGGGCAGAGTTCTCAGGTTCCGGTACATAATTCACACAACTACAAAGGAAAAAGTAGTAAAACCTCAGAACGTGCAACTCAACTAACTTATTTAAATCCTTTACCCCACTATACACTAAATGCATGTTATATACAGGGCAATGTACTGCATTCCAGGACAGCTAAGGAAACACAACGTTTCTGTCCTCAAAAGGTGATTGTAAGATGCCCTGGGAGAATAGGCGTGAATGAGACTACTGCTGGAGAAGACAGGCCTGCTCCCCACCCCAATCACACTCACTCACCTGGTGAGATAGAGGCAGACTTTTGAGTATGCGTTCTCATCAATGTCCTTTTCCAGCATATCTACTTGCTCAATTTCCATGAGTAGGTCGCAGGCCTCATGCTCTGCATTGTGAGCCATATTGTAGGGGACAATTTCCTTCACCAAGGTAAGCAATGGTTCCCGCTGTGCTTTCTCTGCGTCATCCAGCTCTTGCCACTCCTTAGCCACTTCTCCTGCCAGATGCCTGTGACAGATATGATCGTTAGGGAAGCAGGTCCCTAGGAGTTAAGGGACTCAGTGTCTAGGGAAGTCAGTGCATTGACAGTTTCCCAAACCAATAGAATAATGCCCCCAAGCCCCTTCACAGTCCCAAAAAGAAACCGTCTTACCTGACGTACTCATGGCCCCATGATGCCAACTCTTCCTGGGAGCCCACTAGCCGATACTTGAGGCATTCACGCTCACCGCTCATTGTCATGGCCAAAACAGAGATGATGTCAGCAGCAAAACACTATAAGGAAACCAATCTTTTAAAGTCAAACCCAAGGAAAACAGTATGTGACATTACAGAATCAAGACCACTGCAAAATTCACCAATAAAATTCACTATATACTAGTCTCTATATTGAAAATGTCCATGTGATCTAAGCTAAGCCTAAAAAAAACAAAACAAACCCTAAAGTTGGTGTGGCTAGCTCCCTCTGAGGCTAACCTAAATGAAGGGTGACAAACACTGTTGGAATCAAAGAAAGACAGAAGTTCCTGAGCTTTAATTTTAAGAGATGGTAGTTCTCATTATATTGCCCATTTTGGCCTCAACTGTCTAGACTCAAGAGACCCTGAGTGGCTAGGATGAGAAGTATGCACCACACAGCATAAATTTCAGTTGCAATAATAAACTACTAAAAGGTTTTAATAAAAAAGATCCAAGCCGGGCGTTGGTGGCGCACGCCTTTAATCCCAGCACTCGGGAGGCAGAGGCAGGTGGATCTCTGTGAGTTCGAGGCCAGCCTGGTCTACAAAGTGAGTCCAGGACAGCCAGGCTGTTACACAGAGAAACCCTGTCTCAAAAAACCTAAAAAGATCTGTAATCTAGGAGTCTGGAGAACTGGCTCAATAGTTACAAAAACACACTGCTCTTGAAGAGGACCTTGAGTTCCGTTCCCACCACCCACACAGGGGTTCACAACAGTCTAATTCCAGTTCCAGGGGATCTGTTCCTGATTCTGACCTGCACAGACACTACATGCGTCGTATGGCACACATACAGGCAGACAAACAAAATATTTACCCACAAAAAGTAAAAATAAATCTTCATGAAAATTTCCATTACCTAGAAATATCACTGTAACTGCTGGATTAAGGTTGTACCAGTTGGAAAATGAGACTGAACTGTGGGTGTTTAGAGTAAAAATAAATGAATGTACATGGGACAGAAAGGGGGGCATTAAATATAAGCTTAGAAAGCCAGGCACGCTGGCTTAAGTCTGTGATCCCAGCACTCCAGAGACTGAGACAGAAGGAGGAATGCTATAAATCCAAGCTGAGTGTAGGCTACATAGTGAGTCTGAGGCTTGTCGGGGACACAGCATGAGACTCTGTCTCAAAAACAAAACAATACATAAATAAGTTAAGTGGCTGGAGAGATGGCTCAACACTTATGAGCACTTTCTTGCACGATTATTGTTCAAATCCCAGAACCAATTAACACTCCAGGCATCCCACAACCACCTATTACCACCAAGGGTCTCTAGGCATGCATAGGTGTGACAGCTGTGTGTGCGCACACACACACACACACAGGCACATAAACAAAATAAAAACTTTTAATTAAGTTAGAAACGCATCATGCTAAGAAAACCTCAAGGTCTAATGAAGCAGAAACTTCCAAGGAGCAGAGGAGCATTTAGGGGCTATTCTGATTATGATAAACTTTCTGGCTTGGTCAGGTCTACTCCACTTTCACTGACTTCAAGTGGACAGAACCCCACCACATTCTGAATTACCTTATTCTCCCCAGGGGCCATGTTCTCATAGATTTCCTTCAGTTTGCCATAGTGTGGACGCAGAAATTTGAGAGGCTTGGGTACTGAAGTCATGGAAGTTGTAGAAGAACGAATTTGTCTTCTCAGTTCCTCCAAAGCAGGTCGGTACAGGGATGTATCCTTCTCCTGATCGAGGGACATTAGGGCTTAAACCAGGAGTCACACTCCTCCACATCACAACCCAGACACATTTAACAATGTTTTACTCGAAAACATAACTGCTTCCTATTCCAAGATCCCTCAACTCCTGTAAATTGCCTGAGAAACATGACCCCATGTAAATAAATCTCTTGTAACTCTCTTCCCTCCAATTATCATAAGAGCTAATATGTGCTATGTAACTGTTGCCTCAAAATGAAATAGAGCAAACAAATGGGAAACACTCCCCCTCAGGTAACATCTTGACTCACCCCGAGTCGTTCCACGAGCATCTCCAGTTCATCTTGAAGCTGTTTGTCCTCTTCAGACTGGAGGGTTAGAGGAAGAAGCTCATCAAAACACAGACCCCTAATCACATTCTCCTCCCCTCCCATCCAGCCCGGGACAGGTGGGGAGTGCGAATGTCTCCTCAGAAGGGACTAGATGGGCAACAAAAAGGGAGTGGGGTGGGAAGCACCCTTGATGGACAGGGTGCTTACCTTCTGAGCCAGGGAGGCTCTGCTTGGAAGCCATTCTAGAAATTATGGCAAAGCCCCGCGATGTGGGCGGTGAGGGCCGCAGGGGGTGGCAGTGCGTAATGAGGGGGGGCATGAAGACAGGGTGCCCCGATTCTGTGTCTCCCGGGTGCGATGGACCGTAGGCTCAGGCCCCGAGGCCTTCAAGCCAGCAGTGACTCAGCCCAAGACCTCCTCCCCGGGCTCCCAAGGCTGCGCCTCACCAGCTCCTGTTCTTTGTCTTTGTCCCCGGCATCCCGCCGCTCCTTGCCGCTCGATTTCTCGTCCCCGCCGCTCGGGGTCGTCGCTGAGGGCTGTTGGGACTGCACCGGCGTCTTGTCTCGTCCACCCTCCTCCATCTCCGCCACCACTGCCGGTCCGCTGCGCGCGCACCTGCTCGCACCGCCCCCTTTCCCAGACGGCCTCGCGCGTCGTCCCTCCAGACCGGAAACGGCCGGCGGATCCCGGACCCTGCCTGCTGAGGCAGGCCGGGAATTACAGTTCCGGGTCTCCAGCGCGGTTGACTGACTAGTGTCAGGCTAGGGCGTCCCCGAGGTGTGAGTGTGGTCCGCTGGCGGGGATGTCTATCTCTCCTCTCCCGAGGCTTCAGGACAGCTAGATTCGTGGTGCGACAAGAAGGACATCCTGAGGTCAGAACGTCCATACATTTCCATGCTTGCTCTAGTCCTCTGTAGGGGATTTCCACCAGTTTGTTTCTATGACTTCTACCACAGATATCAGAATGCATACATACGTACATACATGACACACACATATTCACATGATCAGTCAGTCACATACCAAGGAGTACATTGGAGATGAATTGGATGCTGTGTCAGTTTATCAAACACCTCATGGAGTCCAGATGAAGAGGGTATGAAAAGTTGTTGGGATATATTTCAAATTTTTTGGTGGTATAAATTATTCTGAAAAAAAAAACAAACTTGGAAAGATAGGAGTGTCTTAAAAATTACACTGCGCTGTGGGAAAATGATCCAATCCAGGTCAAATTAAGTTATATAAAGGCAGGTTTATTGGATACGAGAGGGGAAGAGAAACAACATGCGCATGCAGACAGAGAGAGAGAGACAGAGACAGAGACAGATTGAGGGGGAAGGAGTGAGAGGGGAGGGAAAGAGAGAGAAAGAGGGCGAGTCCCCAAGATGTCGGGATTATATAGGTAGAGGCTTGTGGGGGCGGGGCATGCCCGGTAAGAGGTAGAAGCTGAGGCATGCTGGGAGAACCTGGGACTCAGGCTGACCTAACAGGGAGAGCTCACACTTTAGAAACATGATATTAAAATCAAATTCTGCCATGGACCAGCTGTGTGGTTTAGCTAAGCTAACTAATCCTAAACTCAGCCTGTTTTCTGCCTATGTGAAGTACAAAAAGTTTCTCTTGTAACAACACTTAAAGAATGAAATGAGCCAGACATGGTGGCGCACGCCTTTAATCCCAGCACTAGGGAGGCAGAGGCAGGCGGATCGAGGCCAGCCTGGTCTACAGAGTGAGTCCAGGACAGTCAGAGCTATTACACAGAGAAACCCTGTCTGGAACTACTCTTGCCAAAAGAGAATGAATGAGGCGATATATAAAGGTGCCTAAGCCAGGCATGGTGGCCCACACTTTTTTGTTTGTTTGTTTTTGTTTTTCGAAACAGGGTTTCTCTGTGTAACAGCTCTGGCTGTCCTGGACTTGCTTTGTAGACCAGGCTGGCCTCGAACTCACTGCGATCTGCCTGCCTCTGCCTCCCAAGTGCTGGGATTAAAGGCGTGTGCCACCTCGCCCGGCTGGTGGCCCACACTTTTAATCCCAACATTTGGGATTAAATTAGGAGGGAAAGGCAGACAGATCTCTGTGTGTTCAAGACTAGCCTGGTCTACTACATAATAAGTTCTAAGACAGCCAGGAACTACACAGTGAGACCCTGTTGAAATTTTTTTTTTTTTTTTTTGGTTTTTCGAGACAGGGTTTCTCTGTGTAGCCCTGGCTGTCCTGGACTCACTTTGTAGACCAGGCTGGCCTCGAACTCACAAAGATCCGCCTGCCTCTGCCTCCCAAGTGCTGGGATTAAAGGCGTGCGCCACCACCGCCCGGCTCCCTGTTGAAATTTTTTAAAAGTACCTAACAGTTACACCACTTGGGGAGCCAAAGCTCCCACCCCCAAGAACCATAGACTAACAAAAACCCCAGTGTCAGTCATAGGAAACCTTCCTCAGAATTGATCACCGGAGTCCAGGACACTCCTAAAACAATATAATCTATTGCTGTTACCCT
>CAJQZJ010032426.1:2351689-2388961 GCA_907164525.1 Lophiomys imhausi
GGAGTCCAGGACACTCCTAAAACAATATAATCTATTGCTGTTACCCTTGGTTGCCTCCCAGAACTTGACAGCAAAGCTTTATTCATTTATTTATTTATTTGTTTGTTTGTTTGTTTGTTTGTTTGTTTTCAAGACAGGGTTTCCCTGTATAACAGCTCTGGCTGTCCTGGACTCGCTTTGTAGACCAGGCTGGCCTCAAACTCACAGAGATCCGCCTGCCTCTGCCTCCCAAGTGCTGGGATTAAAGGCGTGCGCCACCACTGCCCGGCGACAGCAAAACTTTATTACTGAGGACATTACACATTTCACTTGAGTAGAATTGAGTGGAACTGACCTGGAAGCCTCCTCCCTGAAGTCTAGCCCTCATAGTGTCTGAAGATGCTATGCGAGTTGCCAAGAAGAGCAATCAATAGTCCTACCCATCTGTAAAGCTTATAAACCGCAATCCAGCTCAGTGTGATATTCCCAAGGGTGAAATAGTGGCACTTATATTTTGGGGGTAACCAACAACCACCTAATTGGACTTGATGCCTGCTCAATAGGAGGGAATTCATGCCAAGTACTGTAAACCTAGCCAACTAGGATTGCATTGAGGCGACATAGTGAGATTGGGTCGCTGTTTTTTTGTATGTGATATTTTTGTAAAAGCCAAATGTTTTGTGGAAATTTTTTTGGGGGGGGTGTTTTTTGTTTTCAAAGACAGGGTTTCTCTTCATAACAGAGTCCTGGCTGTCCTGGACTTGCTTTGTAGACCAGGCTGGCCTCAAACTCACAGAGATCCGCCTGTCTCTCCCTCCCGAGTGCTGGGATTACAGGTGTGTGTCACCACACATGGCCGTTTTGTGGAAATTTTTATTGTTAGATTTAGAAATGACAGCAGACGTTACATTCACTCTTTTATTACTGATACCCAGGTGGAAATTATAGTATGTCCTTTTCATTTCTACTATGATCATCCTAAACATTTCACATTTCTGAATATTCTCCACCCCTCCAAGCTGATTGACCTTTTCTTTTTTTTTTTTAAACATTTATTTATTTATTTATTAAGTATTTGCTCTCCATATGTGCCTGGGCAGATCTCAATGTAGATGGCTGTGAGCCACCATGTGGTTGCTGGGAATTGAACTCAGGACCTTTGGAAGAACAGCCAGTGCTCTTAACCTCTGAGCCACCTCTCCAGCCCCTGATTGACCTTTTCAAGTGGTTAGTCCATCTGTAAGGAATGTCCTGGGCTGGAGAGATGGCTCAGCAGTTAAGAGCACTGGCTGCCCTTCCAAAGGGCCTGGGTTCAAATCCCAACATCCATATACATAGCAGTTTGAAACTGCCTATAATGGCCGGACATGGTGGCCCATGCCTTTAATCCCAGCACTCGGGAGGCAGATTTCCTTTATTCCCAGAACTCTGAAGGCCAGCCTGGTCTACAGAGTGAGTTCCAGGAGAGCCAGGGCTCTTACCCAGAGAAACCCTGTCTCGAAAAAACAAAACAAAACAAAAAAGTAACAACAACAAAAAAAAGGAATGTTCTTCAGTTTTCTGTTGGTAAAACTACCTAGGATACTTTTCCTTTCTTACCTCTCAGGTTATACATTTCTTCTCTGAGCTCCTGCTGTGCTTGACACAGAGCTCTCCCACCTTGTACTCTGAGCTCCTAGAGGGCAAGGAACTGCATCTTATTAATCTTTGTGCACCTAGTACCCAGATAATGCCTGGTTTGAGACAGGCCTTAACAAATACTTAACTGAGAGATGGCTCAGTGGTTAAAAGCACTGGGTGCTCTTCCAAAGGACCCAGGTTCAATTCCCAGCACGCACATGGCAGCTCACAGCTGTCTGTAATTGCTGGGGGTGGGGGGCGTGGTGGTACAAACCTTTAATCCCAGCACTCAGGAGGAAGAGGCAGGTGGATTTCTGTCAGCTCACGGTCAGCCTGGTCTTCAGAGTGAGTCCAGGACAACCAGAGATACACAGAGAAACCCTGTCTCGAAAAAAAAACAAACACCCCAAATACTTAACACAACCAAATGACTTTGCATGTGCCCTTAAGTCATCTTTGTATATAATAAGACTTTGGGTTTCTCTCTGGAGCCCAGAGTTATGAATTGAAAAACTGTCATAATTTTCCACTGGTGAACCATGATAGACCATTTGAAATTGTGCTTATTTTTATGAAGTACTCTCTTCTAGCCTTATATTTCTAGAGTTTTCCCAAGGGTAAAATCATGTTTCTCTGTAGGCTTCCTTACTTTTGGATGGGAATGATGGCCCAATGTTGTTCATGTTCTCTTCAGCCTCAACACAACAGAATATGTAACAGAAGCGTCATTCATCAATGTGACAGGCCTATGAAGGGTGAAGGTGACATAGATTACCCAAGGTTCACCTTGCCTTACTTTAGGTACCAGGTCTCTGTGGCATGTTCCACAAAGAGGTACTTCCTGCTTCAACTTTGGTTTGCCATGCATATTTCCTGCAGCTATCTGGCTGTACAGGTGTCTGGCCCAGGAGACCTGTGTTGCATGGAGAAACACCTGTTACTGGTGATGGTCCCAGTCAGTCTGCTGTATATGGCTGGAAGACAGATGCATTTGACTTAGAAGATTAGCTGCTGGTGATTAAGAACACCTGAGTCTCAAATGGGTCTTTAGAACTGTCTGTCTTGTCTAATATAGAAAGTCCTGGAATCTTTTCCCATTTTCCCCACAACAGAGAGTTGTGGGCACTAAAGATTTTTTTTTTTTTTTTTTGTTTTTCAAGACAGGGTTTCTCTACATAGCTCTGGCTGTCCTGGACTCTCTATGTAGAGCAGGCTGGCCTCGAACTCACAGAGATCCACCTGCCTCTGCCTCCTGAATGCTGGGATTAAAGGCGTGTGCCACCATGCCCGGCTAAGATTTTTCTTTTTGTGAGACAGGGAGTCATATACTCAGGCTGGCCTCAAGTTCTTTTTTTTTTTTTTTTCAGTTTTTAGAGACAGGGTTTCTCTGTGTATCTCTGGCTCTTCTGGACTCACTTTGTAGACCAGGCTGGCCTCGAACTCACAGAGATCCGCCTGCCTCTGCCTCCCAAGTGCTGGGATTACAGGTGTGTGATGCCACACTTGGCCTGCCCTGGGTTTAAAGGGGTTGCCTCACCCTGCAATCAGGTGTCAGAAGGGCAGAGCTGTATGTTGCCAAGCACCTCACATGGTCAGTATGCTCTAACATTCTAAATCTTACCCACTGGTCAACAGCCAAGCACCATGAATTATTTATTAGTATGTCTTTGGGTTCTGGAATTTGCAGAGCCCATAAATACATTTTTCCCCAGTATGTGGATGAACCTAGGACCTCATTCATGCTAGGTAAGCAGTCTACCACTGAACTACAGCCTTCGGCTTTTTACATTATTTTGAGACAGTGTTTCACTAAGTTATTCAAATTGGCCTATGACATATGAGCCTCCCAAATAGATGGGATTAAAGGCCTGTATCGGGGATGGAGAGATGGCTCAGCAGTTAAGAGCACTGACTGCTCTTCCAAAGGATCCTAGTTCAAATCCCAGCACCCACATGGCAGTTCACAGCTGTCTGTAATTGCTGGGCGTGGTGGCACATGCCTTTAATCCCAGCGCTGAGGGAGGCAGAGGAAGGCAGATCTCTGAGTTCAAGGCCAGCCTGGTCTACAAAGTGAGTCCAGGACAGTCAAGGATACACAGAGAAACCCTGTCTCGAAAAACCTAAAAAAAAAAAAAAAAAAGGCCTGTATCATTCTGCTGGGGTTGAATTTCCTTTCCAAGATATTGATGCTCAATGGTCTCAGAAGTCATCTTATTTTACATACTGCTGAGCATCCAAGACCCGAAAAGGGGACGATCCCTGCCTCATGTCACACACTAGTGGGTGACAGGACGAGCCCTGCCTCGTGTCACACAGTAGTGGGTGACAAAGCTGCCACAAGTACTAGTTCTCCAGACAACAAGGCTCTCCTCTCCCCAGTACGCTTTGCATCTATCCTGTGGCTGAGCTTAGAGGTTCAGACCTAGCAGTGAGGTTCAGTGGTTCAACACATCTTGTCACTTTTGGAGTGTAACTCCCTTCCCTTGGTAAGCAGCTAGCAGTTCCAGGTAACATGACATGGCCCCATATGGGACAGTCTGGTCCACTGAAAAAATGGG
Source organism: Lophiomys imhausi (assembly GCA_907164525.1). Classification (NCBI taxonomy): domain Eukaryota; kingdom Metazoa; phylum Chordata; class Mammalia; order Rodentia; family Muridae; genus Lophiomys; species Lophiomys imhausi. The sequence continues at coordinate 2,355,847 of CAJQZJ010032426.1, forward strand.
GAAATACAGATTATGGGGTACATGTTAGTGACATACCCAAGAGAAAAAAGACACTAGAGGCAATTAGAACAAGTCCTCATTCTGTTCCTTGCAAACCTGACAAGCTCATCCCTGCTTACACCTCCAGGAGCATTCCTCCTGTGATTGGACTTTTTCAATTGTTTTGCTGTCATTCTCATTTTATAAATGAAGGAACTGAAGCTTATGGGGTAGGGGGAGAGTAGGTCCTAATTATCAGGGCCTCAGGTTCAAACCAGATTTCTTTGACTGCAGTAAAGTGGTTCTGTCTAGATCTGCATAGTGGGAGCAGAGCACTGATAGAATACTGTGACTGTGGGGGATTAGATGAGCTTGTAAGGGTAAAAGTGAAATGACTGGGGGCTGGAGAGATGGCACAGTGGTGAAGAACATTGGCTGTTCTTCAAAAGGACCCAGGTTCAGCCGGGCGTAGTGGCGCACGCCTTTAATCCCAGCACTCGGGAGGCAGAGGCAGGCGGATCTCTGTGAGTTCAAGGCCAGCCTGGTCTACAAAGCGAGTCCAGGACAGCCAGGGCTACACAGAGAAACCCTGTCTCGAAAAACCAAAAAAAAAAAAAAAAAAAAAGAACAAAAGGACCCAGGTTCAATTCCCAGCACCCACATGGCAGATCATAGCTGTCTGTAACTACAGTTTCAGGGGATCTGACAGCCTCACAAAGACACACATGGAGGCCAAACACCAACACACATAAAATAAAAATAAGTACATTTTTTTAAAAAGTGAACAGCTAGAGTCACTGAAGCAAAGAAACCATTTTATTCCCAGTGTCTGAGACATAAATTACTGGTGGCCAATATATCATTTGAAAGTAAATCTAAAGAACAATAAAGTTGGGCCTTTAATCCCAGCAGTTTAGAGTCAGAGACAGGTAGATCTATGAGTTCAAAGCTAGCCCAACCTACATGGTGAGTAGGGTTATTTAGTGAGGCCCTGTCTCAAAAGTAAAACAAAACAACAAACAAAGACCAAGTTGTTCTGACCCACCTACTTCCCAGATTCAGTGATAGGTTGGCCACAGATGCAGGGGACAGCTGCAAACTATGAACAGATCCAACTGTGTTTCTCTCTCCACCTTTGTCTCCTTGGGCTTCAAATCTCAATCCCCTATTTCTTCGAGTAAGTCAGTATCTAAAGAATTACTAGTATATTGTAGTTGTCCAACTATTGGTGGGATGAGAGGATAAATAAGGAAAAAGAAGACTGAAGGAAGAGACAGGTTTACTGATATAGATCTATTTATTAGCAAAGGGTCCTATAAAGCCAACACCACACCCTCCCCACCCTCTTCCCTGCAAAAATAAACTCTCTTTCCTTTTCTCTACTATATCTGCTTTTCTGTTTAGCCCAGGGATGAGCCAGTCATCCCTAGGACTCATGCCCTGAAACACAGGAACCAGCACCCACCACACACACACATTTTTCCTCTCACCCGAAAGAGCCCTTGGCCTTCCACTTGAGTTCAGTTGCTCTGTCCTTGAGGGGAGCAGCAGTACTAGGAGGGGCACAAGGAACGTAGGTGGGGGCAGCCTGGGGTTGGGGCTGAAGGGAGCTGAGTTCATTCCCATAGAGCACTGAGTATGCCTGAGGAGAGAGGGTCCACGCCCCAGGCATATCCTCTTAGCTCTCAAACTGAGTAAGCCAAAAGAGACAAAAGCCTCTCAGTGGGAACTGACACTTCTGCCTAGATTCCTCTCCAGGGTGAGACATGAAAGGATGTCATAGTGATTGGCGGGATCTCTGCCAGAGGGCACTGGGCACCTCCAAAGCAGAGGCACAATGTGGTGGTGGTGATGGGGACCAGATTCATGTCACTTGTGGTGTGGAGAGACAACCATGCTAACTGATCTTTACTTTCTCCTAACTCAGAAGCCCCAGTCCCTGGCCACAGTTGCCCATTTCTCTCCCAAACCAGGTCTACCACACCTCACATAGCTGCCCTGGGTTCATGGGGGAGCCGACAGGGCAGCCGAAGTGTCGAAGGAAGTCACGGGAGTTGGAGAGTGTGCCCAGCACTCGGAAACGGGCAGGGCTGTGGGGGTCGGTCACCAGCCCCTCGTGAGAGCTCTCTGGTGTGCGGACCGAGCACCACACCTGCGGGCCAGGACAGACATGGGGACATATGGTGTCTAGTGTGGAGCTGAGCTAGGCCAAAGCTTCAGCTATAGCAGAGCCAACTTGGTCATGAGTCACTGCTGCCCAGCTGGGAGGTGTCAGGGCCACTGCACAAGGCTTGGTCAGTTCCAAGGGAGAGGGACATGCTTTCTCAATCCCTGGAAGTCACTAAAGAGCACCTGGACACAGGGTACCCCAGCCTGGGTGTGGCTGTGGGGAAAGACTGAGCCTTTAAGATGGCTTGCTGTGGTGTCAAGTAAAGGCCCCGCCTGGTTCCTAAGCCTGCTACTTATTTTATTCCTGGGTAACCCTGAACAAGCCACTTTTGTATTCCCGAGGTATAGTTTCTTTGCCCACATTCCTCCATAGTAACAGGAGGTGATCAGTGCTTGCTCCCAGCCACTCAAGCCAGCAGCCCACCCCTTTCCAACAGAATTCCATGGAAGACTTTTCTCTCTTCCAAGTCTGTTTTCATGGGCTCTGGACACCAAGCTTTCTCTCAGTGCACTTCCTGCATGGCAACTGTAGCCTCATTTCCAAGTACCTTTCCTGCATGACCTCAACTTCTAATGCCATCCTTCCTTCAGAGGGAGTGGATAGGAGACACACCCAGTCCTCCCAAGGGGCCATACCTGAGCAAATCCTACAAAGAACAGCTGGTGATTGGTGAGTCCCACAGCAGGCAGCTGCTGCTCCTCCCCATGCGTCTTCAACCATGCTTTGTAAGCCTAGGGGAATAATACATAGCAAATCCACCAGTGCCTGCCCACTTCCCCAAGCACCCTTCTACACAGTCTGGGAAACCTCCACCACTCACTTTGTAAGAAGCCTTAAGGCCCCCGTTATCAGCGATGTTTTCCCCCAGTGTCTGGAGTCCATTGAGCCTCTCTCCATTGACCTGGTACTGGTTGTACTGTTCTTCCATGCAGGCTGTATGATTCTGGAAAGCTGTCAGTGACTCATTCTGCCACCAAGGACGCAGATTCCCTTCTTTGTCATACTCACGCCCTGAAAAGAACTCATGTTTGCAACCCACCTATAGGCAACTCACCCACAGGGAACAAACGCCCAACCCTAGCCCAAAGATGCCAGGACCGCTGAGGGCTTGCCCCCAGTATCCCAAATCCTTGCAGTGGTTGGTCACTGGGAATTCTAGACTGGGACCCTACCTTGGTCATCGAAGGCATGTGTCAACTCATGGCCCATCACCACACCAATGCCACCAAAGTTTAAGGCCCTGGTAGATGAGGAACTTCAATAAGGACATGGCAGGAGCATCTCCTGATTCCCCATTCTAGCTCCTCTCCCAGTTTACCCACATGGTCAGGCCCTAGAACCCTGACCCTCCTGCCTCAGACACACTTTGGGTGGTTGTGAGCATAGAAGGGGGCCTGCAAGATGCCAGCAGGGAAGACGATTTCATTCTTGGTTGGAAGGTAGTAAGCATTCACAGTCTGAGGTGTCATGCTCCACCTGGAGAAGGAAGAACAAAGGTGAAGCTCCTCACTCTCCATACACTCCCCAGCCCAGCAGCCCAGGCCTGCCATGCCTGCCTCCTGCAAGGGGCGTCTGCCACTCCTCGCCCCATCCCCAACAGCTCTGGTCTACCTCTCCAGATGCCCCACGTCTGCCCTCCCATTCTCACTGGTCTCGGCTGGGCGGTTTGCGGAGCTGGTCAGCCATCACTTTGGCAGAGAAGTTGTACAGATTCAACATGTTTTGGAAAAAAGAATCTTCATAGACTTCATACTATGGAAATAGTGCAAGGGAGAAAGCAAGTGACATGTTGGAGAAGGTGAGAGTCCCAGCAGGACCTTTACAAGCCAGCCTCAGTCTCCTCCACTATAACATGGAAGTAAACAGCTAACTGACAGCATTTTAAAGGTACTTATGCTTCAAGTGCTGTTTTGGCATTTTGTTACTTTTTTTTTCTCTCTTTTCCTGTTTTTTTTTTTTTCTAGACAAGATTTCTTTGTGTATCCCTGGCTGTCCTGGAACTCCTCGCTTTGTAGACCAGGCTGACCTCGAACTCATAGAGATCCACCTGCCTCTGCCTCTACCTCCCAAGTGCTGGGATTAAAGGCGTACACCACAATGACCTGGCAAGGTGAGTACTATTAATGTCCCATTTTACAGATGAAACTGAGGCCCAAAGATGTCCTGTCTAAGGTAACAAGTAGTAACCTGATTGACTCAGGCTGCACTCCAAATCCCTACACTTATTAATGCTATGCTTTCCTGCCATCCGGCCATGCCTGGCATAGGACCCATACTTAAGCAATTTCATTACTTGTGTCTACTTCCTCTCCTCGGTGCTTGAACCTCTATTGCTTAGGCCAAGAACAAGGGCCCCATGGCTCTGAAGGTTAGTACTGTGAACACAGGCACTTACCCCATCATAAACATCATCCAACTCTTTGGGCTCCAAGATGAAGTTAGGGAAACCAATCATATCATAGATGGCATCTGCCTGAAGAGACCAAGTTAAGGGTTTTCCTCTCAGCTCCCAGCAAAACTGTATGGCCTATCACCACCTCAAGATGGCACCCCAAACACAGCCATGGCTCACTTTCTCCTTGGCTGCCAGCCGGGTCTTCTCATCCATCCAAACCAGCTCTCCCAGGGTTTCCTCAAAAGCCAAGCGGATTTCGCTGATCATCCCCTCAGCCTGCGGGGAGGGGTCACAAGTCAGTCTCCCTGCTCCCCCTCCAACCCTGGGTGCTATCCTGGTCTATCCGGGAGTCATGGGTTATGAAGACTCCTGAAGAAAGGCTGCCCAGCAGGGACAGAGAGACCACCACAGGTGACAGTATTGTTATTGTGGGTGGTGTTTTCTAAGTAATTAAATAAACATTTGAATTGCCGGTTAAGTAATTTTTTTTTTTTTTTTGGTTTTTCGAGACAGAGTTTCTCTGTTTAAGAGCTCTGGCTGTCCTGGACTCGCTATGTAGACCAGGCTGGCCTCGAACTCGCAAAGATTCGCCTGCCTCTGCCTCCCAAGTGCTGGGATTAAAGGCGTGCGCCACCACTGCCCGGCTCGGTTAAGTAAATTAATATTATAACTTCATATACTACATTGATCTTCAACTGGTTATGAAGGACATGCATGAACAGATTTTATACAATTGAAAACTGAAGAAAACTAAACATTTATAATCTTATCAAATAGCTACCTTCTTTTAACAGTCCGACTAAACTCTAATGTTTTTCCTAGCCCAGAAATTCAGACAAAATATGGAGCCATGTTATGCAATGTGTATGTATATTATATATATATATATGTATATGTATATATTTGCAATCTACTTTTGTTCTGCTTAAAAATGTATCAGTAAGCTGGACATAGTGGCACATGCCTTTAATCCCAGCACTTGGGAGGCAGAGGAAGGCAGATCACTGTGAGTTCGAGGCCAGCCTGGTCTACAAAGCCAGTCCAGGACAGCCAGAGCTGTTACACAGAGAAACCTTGTCTCGAAAAACCAAAAAAAAAAAAAAAAGGTCATCATAAGTTTGAGGCCAGCCTGGTTTACAATAGGGAGTACCAGGCCAGCCTAAGCTTGGGGGTAACAAACTTGTCAAGCATGTTAAGGGCTCCAGATGCAATACTGGCACAAGACTCCAGATACAATTCTGGCACCACCAGTGTCTTTTTAAATCTAAAAAATAAAGCCAGGGCTGGAGAGATAGATGGCTCAGTGGTTAAGAGCACTGGCTGCTCTTCCAAAGGACCCAGGTTCAAATCCCAGCACCCACATGGCAGTTCACAGCTGTCTGTAATTGCCAGGCATCATGGTGCAGGCCTTTGGTCCCAGCACTAGGGAGGCAGAGGCAGGCAGATCTCTGAGTTCAAGGCTAGCCTGGTCTACAAAGTGAATCCAGGACAGCCAGGGATACACAGAGAAATCTTGCCTGGAAAAAAAATTAAAAAAATAAAGCCAGGCATAGTTGTTTAATTAAAAAAATAAATTCTAGAGGCATCAGAAGACTGAGGCAAGTTCTAGCCTGGAATTCATAGTAAATTGCCAACTGAAGTGCTTAAAAAATGTGAGACTAGCCAGGCGTGGTGGCGAACGCCTTTAATCCCAGCACTCAGGAGGCAGAGGCAGGTGAATCTCTGTGAGGTCGAGGCTAGCCTGGTCTACAAAAAAAGTGAGTCCAGGACAGCCAGAGCTTGGTACACATAGAAACCCTGTCTCAAAAAACAAAAACAAAATGTGGCATCATATTCCATCCTATTATTTATTTTTCCTTTACTCCATAATTGGACATTTCAGGTTATTTCTTTCTATTATAAAACAATCTCCCATAACTAATAATATTTAAGCATACTTATTATTATCCTCTTAGTATAATTTGGTTTTGGTTTTTCAAGACAAGGTTTTTCTGTGCGGCCCTGGCTGTCCTGGACTCAATTTGTAGACTATACTGGCCTCAAACTCACAGAGATTTGCCTGCCTCTGCCTCCTGAGTGATGGGATTAAAGGCATGCACGACCATGTCTGGCCATTATAGACAGTTTCAAACTGCCATGTGGGTATTGGGATTTGAACCTGGGTCTTTTGGAAGAGCAGTCAGTAAATACTCTGAACCTCCAGCCGGACCAGCAGATTTTTTTTTTTTTTTTGGTTTTTCGAGACAGGGTTTCTCTGAATATCTCTGGCTGTCCTGGACTCGCTTTGTAGACCAGGCTGGCCTCGAACTCACAAATATCCGCCTGCCTCTGCCTCCCAAGTGCTGGGATTAAAGGCGTGCGCCCCCACTGCCCGGCGCTTTTTTATAACCTGTCACTTTTTTGGTTTATTAGAGACAAGGTTTCTCTGTGTAGCCCTGGCTGTCCTGGAACTCACTCTGTAGACCAGGCTGGCCTTGAATTCACAGAGATCCTCCTGCCTCTGCCTCCCTGAGTGCTGAGATTAAAAGTGTGTGCCACCACGCCGGGCTTTTCTTTTCTTCCTCTGCTCCCTGCCCACCACCAGCAGATTGTTTTTTTGGTTTTGAGGGGTTTTTATTTTTTCTGAGACAGGGTTTCTCTGTGTAGCCTTGGCTGTCCTAGACTCGATTTGTAGACCAGGCTGACCTTGAGCTCACAGAGATCCGCCTGCCCCTGCAGCCCGAGAGCTGGGATTAAAGGCGTGCACCACTACGCCTGGCTTTGACCAGCAGATTTTTAAACAAATCAAAGGGTATCATTAGAAGTCTGAATACTCACAATTTTCTTGCTTTGTCGGTCAAATGTGGCCTTCACAAAGAGCGAGCCCAGAGCAAAGCCAAGGGCATCATCTGTATTGGAGATGCAGGTCTGCCACCTTGGTGTGCAGGACTGTAAAGAAAAAAAGAGCAAGGTCCCCAAAGATAGCATGGACCCCTAGTCTAAAGGCCTCTATCCCTCTCTGGGACTCAGCCTTCTCAGCTGGATAACAGAGGCTTGGACCTGGGGTGCCATTTTTCCTTCTGACTCCAGAGATATGTAAGGCAATATCTCAAACTGCACTGAACCTGGAAGCAAAGCTTCATTAGAAAAGAAATAGTCGCTACCCACTCTATTCTCAGTCCTTGATCCTGTTATGGTCCTAATAGCAGCCCCTCATTTGGACTTCAGAAGTTTCTTTTTTTATTATTATGTTTACTTACAGGGGGGCACTCTTGCCTGCCATGGTCCAGTGAGGCGGGGGGGTGTCAAAAGACAACATAAAGGAGCCACCATGTGGGACTTAGGGCTTGAAACTAAGGTCATCAGGCTTGTGGCAAGTGCCTCAGCTGTTCTGAGCCATTTTGTTGGCCTAAGTTGAGAAGTTTCTTTGCTCAATTTTACAATTCAGACTTGGCATGCAATCAGTTCACTCTACCTGAAACCTGGGTATCATCCCAGCTTGCTTTATTACCTCCCTCCTAATTCAACCCATCACTAGTTTCTACTAGCTCAACCTCATCATCTCTTGTGTAGCCTGTTAGCATTTTCCTGTCCTACAACACTCTCATCACTTGTCAAAGTCAGACTTCTTAACATAACTGCCAAGTCCCCTCATGGATGTTCTAGGCCCACCTTACAAAGCTTAGGCTGCTGTCCTGTTCCCAAGCTCCTACCAGAACCCCTGCAAACATACTGAGCCCCTCCAGGTCTCCGTGAACTTGCATGTGCATTTCTTATGCCTGAAATGCCCTTCTCCTTTCTCACACCTCACCTGGCATAGTCTGAGAAAATTATCCTGTTATCTTTCCCCTTGTCCCCCACATTGAGTGTGTTGCCCTAACGTCCTCTTTATAACATAAAGGAGGGTTTGCATTCATTGTGAACAACTAGTTCCTTGAAAATATATACATTTGTTTACAGTTTTACTCCCCATACTTAAGGAGGCCTCTTGGAATGAAGAGCTGAGTTTTGCCACCTTCGTCCTCATTATGAAAGCCGAATGCTATATACACCACATGCTGACATTAACTCAAGCCAGCCTTGAGTGTTATTCCTGTTGTACAGATCAGAAAATGGAAAGCCAGAGGAACTTGCTCACATACCCAAGGTGCCACAGGTTAAAATATGAAGGAACTGAGATTGGAAATCATGACAGCTTGATTCCAACTCTGTGCTCCATATCATGTGCTCATGGACCACGAAGGAAATGTTCCTGACACAGTGTGGGCAGGTAGCCCCAGCTAGATTTGGTCAGAAAGGAAGCAGAGCCAGATAACCCACCTTCTTGGTACCGTAGAGGGTTTCCAGCAGCTTTTCCTGCGCAGACTCAAAGCGCTGATCAAGGCTTGAGGTCGTCTTCTGCACCAGGTTCCAAATTAAGTAATTGTTCAGGATGCTATTTCCATACCAGAAAATAAGGAAGACATATGGGAAAGCCTTTCCCCTCCCCAGCCAGTCCCCAGGAACATGTAGGCTATGGACATCCTGAGAGGTGTATGGGAAAATGGTCCTGAAGAGAATTCAGCTGGGAGCCAGGTGAGGGAATAGAAGTTATAAACAGATTCCCTGAAAGTCTGCCCAGAGGAGGGGTCCACAGACATTTTAATCTCAAGTTTGGAAGGCCCAGGACCTTATCACTCAGTCTGTGTGCCAAGTCACTGTGGTTGGTCCTTCCAGAGATCTCCAGAGCCCTAAGTCCCCTCCACTACCAATACCTTCTCCCCAAGTCCCATTCCCCAGTCACACCTTGGTTCTGTGCGGTTGATGAGCTCCGACACCTGTTGTAAATACTCAGTCCCATACACCACCACAGGCTCAGAATCACCCAACTCAAGTGGGTACAACAAGAAAGAAAGGAACTCCAGCCAGTCCATGGAGGGTGCTAGAGTCTGAAAGCAGAAAGTCTTCAAGTTCCCTGCCTTCCCATTGGGCTCCCAATAGACTCCTTTCCCCCACTGATTTGCTATAGCCCAGTCATCTTTCCCATTGCCATAGTAACAGTTACTGGCTTGCTTGTGGACCCCTTCCTGCAATAGATGCTCTTCCAGGCCTGAATGCCCTGCTATCTGGGAGCCTAACCACTTATTATACAAAGAAAACCACTATGTGTGATATTCAGCTTGGGTACAGAAATTCAAATATTTTCATACTGGTTGAAAAACACCACTTCCCCAACACGTCCCACATACCTGGCCTCTCTCTCTAGAATCTTCCTTTTCCCTAGTCTTCCCATAATTCGGCACCAAAGGGCTGGCACAGGATTGGCACTGGGAGATACTTCCATACACATTCTGATTATTTTGTAAATATCTCATCAATTTGTTTTTCCCTTTGCTTGCTTACTTGAGATAGTGTCTCACAATGTAGCCCAGGTTGGCCTGGAACTCACAGAAATCCTCCTCCTGCCCCAGTCTCCTAACTGCTGGGGTTATAGGTGTGAACCACCATGCCTGGCTAAATATTTTAAACACAATCTCTTCATGTAGTCCCAGGCAACAAGAAAAAGACCAAATGATGCCCTTAAGAAAGGTGGCTTTAAATGCATACCTTTTTTCTTTCCAGGATAGTGACACACATTTGGAAAGCTCACAAAAACAAGAAACAGGGAAAGGACTGGATGCCTCAGACAGGAAGACAGGGAAACGGGGTGGTCTTTATCAAGGACTAGGCTCTCTCTAAGACCTCTAGTGCCCTGCCTACCCACCTGCAGCTCTGAGATGCTCATCTTGTGATAGATCTTCTCCTCGTCCCGCCGCTGGTCCTGGGGCACAGTGATATTAGCCAGTTGTATCTCCAGTTCCAGCACCTGCTGCATCTGCTCCCGGGTGGAGGTTGGCTGTCCACCCAGCAGCACTCCCAGCTCCTTCATGTAGTCCAGGTAAGCAGTAAGTACCTAAAAAGTCCCCAGTCATCCTCAAAGCCAGTAAGAAGTCCTGCCCAAGGCCCAGGTGTGCTCTGGCCCTCGCCTCTTCCCACCATTTCTTTGGCTCGATGCACCTTATGGAAGTCTTGGTGTCTCCATTTAATTTCTGGTCCACTGTTGGCCACTGTCTACTCTGACTTACTTAATTGCCTCTGCATTTATCATCTACTCCCCCAGCAGACACTGTTCCACTGTTCCAGTTATGTCAGCTGTTTACCACTGAATCCCAACAGCCTGGATCAGGGCCAAGCACAGAATTGGTCTCCTGTAAATATTTATCCAATGGATGGATTCCCATAGTGCTTTGCCTTCTCGTTTTCTTCTCTCTCTCTCTCTCTCTCTCTCTCTCTCTCTCTCTCTCTCTCCCTCCCTCCCTCCCTCCCTTTCTTTTCCAGACAGGGTTTTACTGTGTATCCCTGGCTGTCCTGGACTCACTTTGTAGACCAGGATGACCTCGAACTCACAGAGATCCACCTGCCTCTGCCTCCCTAGTGCTGGGATTAAAGGTGTGCGTCATCATGTCCAGCAATTACAGACAGCTGTGAACTGCCATGTGGGTGCTGGATTTGAACCCAGGTCCTTTGGAAGAACAGCCAGTGCTCTTAACTGCTGAGCCATCTCTCCAGCTCTGCCTTCTCATTTTCTAATGCCCTTATAATTGCCCCAGACCATCAGGGGCCATGAGCTCTTTACAGCTGAATGCATTCTGTAGGAAATCTGCCCCTGCAAGTCTCTTCTTCAAGTGTCTCATCCCAACAGGCCTCAAATATAACTTTCTCCATCCTCCCAGGGGAGAGAAAAGCACAGAAAAGGAATGTTTACACCGAACATGATGTATCCACTGATCAGATGGCTAAGGGATTTACATATGATGCATCTTGCCCTACGTCCTCACAGCAACGGCAACTACACATGTTCGTTAGTCCCAGTTCTCGTAGACTGAGCAAGCTTGAGAAGATGTGGTAAGGACTCCTGTCATAAACTACCCCCAACAGGGTCAGAATGTGGTGGAGGCCTAAGCACTACCTGGGCCCAGCACTGGCTCAGGTTGCCTCAGGCCAGGCTGGTACCATCAGGACAAGGCCTGTTTGCTTTGTTCACCACTGGAATCTTGGGTTCAAGTCAAGTACAGTGTCTTCCCTACAATGGGTGTTCATTAAGGTATTTGTTGAGGAAAGGGGAAACATGCAGATAGATCGTCGGCTCTGTTCAGCAGCCACTCTGTGGTCCTTTTAAGACAAGATCTCACTACACAGCCCAGAGTGGTCTTGAACTCACAGTCCTCCTGCCTCTGCTTTCAAGTGCTAGAATTACAAGCATATACTGGGTTTCCCTTCCATTCCTGCCTTGAAACCCTACCCTGAGCTCACTTAATACTAAAAATACTGAAAAGTTTTTGATCCCTTGATACTATGGTGCTCTTTGTACTACAAATTTTCTCCTTTCCCCCACTCTCTATTGCCTGCCACTCACATGGGGTGAAGGACAGCTCTTGAGAGATGGCTCTGTCATGCCACCTTGTGAGACCCGTAGCAGTTGGACTGAGGTCATCAGGCCTTTCTCTTAGCTTCTGTCCTGCTGGGCTATCTCTCCAGGGGCTCACTTTCCTTCTTTTGAGACAAAGCCTGAACTTGCCAGTGATGGTAATGTAATGTATGTACATAGTCTTAAGAACTCATGAAGCTGGGCCAATAAACCACTAAAGTCCAGGAGTGAAGACCAGCCTGGGATACAGTGTAAGGACGGGGTTTCCTTCCCCTATTTCATTTCTTCTCTCCTTTAGTCTGTCAACGAGCTGTTTGCCTTCCTTCCTCAGAGCCTGTCTGAGCTGCTTCCTCTGTGCACCCCTCTTCTTTAGCTGTAGCCTACCCTCACCCTCCTTCAGCTCATTCCCAGTTGAACTCAAATTGGGAACCTCATGTTTCTCCTCTCTGCCCTTCTCAACGACTGTGATCAGGACAGTATCACGAGATGGTTCATATTCTCCCCACCACTGAGAGAACAGAGGCAGGATCCACTCATGTCTAGAGGAGAGTCTGGCTGACAGAAGTTCAGGAAGTGCTTATGAAGGAATGATGGGCTCTTCAGTTGGTCTACTGTTCAGGGGGCTCTTTCTCCCACTGTCCTTACCACTCAAACACCCCCTTTTCCTCTCTCCCATATCTCTCACACCTTTGTCTACCTTTTAAAGGAGAATCATCTTTGAGCTTCTGGCTCCTGACACATCCTCTCCAGTACTCCACCAACCTCCATAGCTGCCTCCTGACCTCTCACACAGAAGGTGCCCACGTTCCTCAAACTCACACGTCTAAGATGAGAGACTCCCACACACTGACTGTCTGTTCCATGCAGGAGCATAGGGTTGTACCCCTCAAATCTTTGTTTTCACAGAGGAGGAATGAGCCTCAGATACACACCAATCAATTAGGAGGACAGCTGAGCTTGAAATACAAGTCTGGTTTCCAAGTTGCTCCTTGTCCTGTGACATCACACTTCCTCCTGGTCTCCAAGTTCTCCAGAATGATTCTTCTATAGATACCAATGATCCCCGAAGTCCCACTCCGTTCCACTCTGACTCAGCCTTATACAGCCTCTTCAGTCTCCTTTACCTCTTTCCTCTTCTAGCTAACATCCAGTAACTAGGAAGCCATGACTCCAGCTTGATATGTCTTGTAACCTCCAGTTCTTAGCATGTACCTGCTGCCACTCCCTGGGGCCTTACTGACTGCAGGCACTGCAGAGACACTTGTCTCCAGGCTCCCTCCCCTGCATCTTCTTACCTTCAGACCAACTGGTTTCCAAAGGTACCTGCTAATTGCATCACTTCATCCCTGTTCTGGAACCTGAAGGTGACTTTAGGGGCTACAGAATAAAGCTTTGAAGCACTCAAAACCTCTTTACAACCAGCCGCTGGCCACCTTCTAGAGTCCTGTGCTCTCAGAAGAACATCCTGCCAAACCATACTTCTTGTCACAGCCTTTCTGGCTTCAACAGTTTGCTTTCAACACATTCTCTCTAAGGAGAACACCCCCTGTTGCACCCTGGAGCCTTTCTCAGAAAACCCTTTCAACACTTGCTTAATCTGTCTCTACATGGGATGACCTCTGTTGATTTTGCTGTAGTCTTTTTTTTTTTTTTTTGGTTTTTTGAGACAGGGTTTCTCTGTGTATCCTTGGCTGTCCTGGACTCACTTTGTAGACCAGGCTGGCCTCGAACTCACAAAGATCCGCCTGCCTCTGCCTCCCAAGTGCTGGGATTAAAGGCGTGCGCCACCACCGCCCGGCCACTGTAGTCTTTTTTTAAAATTACATTTATTTGTTTTTATTTTGTGTGTATGAGTATGTTTGCCTCAGTGTAGAGGTCAAAGGGAATCTTGGCAGAAACAGTTAGTTCTCTCCTTCCATCATGTGTGCCCTAGAAGTTGAATACAGATTATCAGGCTTGACAGCAAGTGTCTTTACCTGCTGAGCCATGGGGCTGGTTCCTGTCTTCCTTTTTCTTTCTTTCTTTTTTTTTTTTTTTTTGCTTTTTGAGACAGGGTTTCTCTGTGTAGCCCTGGCTGTCCTGGACTCGCTTTGTAGACCAGGCTGGCCTTAAACTCGCAGAGATCTGCCCGCCTCTGCCTCCCGAGTGCTGGGATTAAAGGTGTGCGCCACAACACCTGGCCCTAGTAGACACCTTGTGAACCTTGTTCTCAGATACCTTGGTCCACAAGTCTATTGATATCAAAAACTTCCTGGGACAGTGACTCTGAAACTTACATCTCAGAATTTCTCCAGCGGATCTGACGTACAATTAGGTACCCATGAAATGTCTTCCCAGGGCTGAGAATGCCACTCAGTGGTAGAGTGTTTGTCTAGCATGTGTGAGGCACTGGGTTTGATTCTCAGCACCACAAGAAGAAAGAAAAGAAAATTTCCTGGAAGAATAATAGGAAGAGAGGAAGGAAAAAGAGAAGGAGGAAGAGAATCAAAGAAAGGAGAGAAGGAATACAAAATAGTTGATTTGCGAGGCAGCACAGCAGGCTCAACCTTCCTCACTCTAACCCTAGGCAAAGAGTACAGTGTACAGGGTTAGCCAGCTCCGCGAGGGGTGGGATAGGAGTTCTAGGGTGTGCCTTACTTTCTCATTGGCAGTTCTATTTAGGTAGTAATCTCGAGAGGGTAGAAAAAGCCCAGATTGGTCCACCTGCAATAGCAAGGAATAAAGGTTAGTCTCCTTCCCACTTTGAACCAGAGACTCCTATGCACGGGGGAGGGGAGGTTTCAGCCAGCCTGTCATAGGCGAGGAAATCTTGGCTTGGCAAAGGTTCCAAGAGTCCCTACCCTTTCCCAGTCAGGCACCTGGATGACATTGCTGTTAGAGCTCTTAGAATCAGCACTGACGTAGACAGTGAAGAATGGGGTGGCTCTGTAGGTCCCTGCTACTGCCTTTAGCACTTCCATGAAGTTGTCTTCATCCCAAGGCCCTGTGATGTTCCAACCACCAATCTGAATAGAAATCATAAGTGGGATCTCCAGTACAGGGATTGCCTAAGCTTCCTTGAGCCACACCCTGTCCCTCCTCCTCCTCTTGCCCGCCCAGTGCCCCTGCCTTGTCAATGAGGTCTTGAAGTGGCTTGGCTCCTAGCTTCTCAATGCGCTCCAACTGTAGGCAGGACAGGTAGAAACGCCTCGTCTTCAGCTCAGCTTCACTACTGGAGTTGAAAGTGGCATTCTCTGCAATGGGCAGAACACAGGACGGGGATCCAGGGAGCAGTTAGATTAACTGCTGCAGGGGAGCAGCTGGCCTTCATTCCTCTCCTGGCCCACTTACATATGTATGTGTTTTGTGGTACTGGGGATTGAATTCAGGAACGTTTACACATTAGACCAGTCTCTCTCTGTTTCTCATAAAGTAAAAAATAGGGTCTTAATAAGTTGGTCAGACTGGTCTTGACCTTCCAAGCCTCCTGCCCTCAGTCTCCTGAGTAGTTGGAATTATTGGTGGACACTAACAAGCCAGGTTCTCCTCTCTCTCTCCCTCTTTTTGGAAGTAGTCTTACTATATAGCCCAGGTCTGCCTAGAACTTACTACCAGGCTATCCTCAAACTCATAGAGATTTGCCTACTCCTGTCTCCCTGAGTGCTGGGATTTCGAAACAGGGTCTCACTATGTAACCCTGGCTGTCTTGAAACCCATTCTGTAGTGCAGGCTGGCCTAGAATTCAGAAATCTGCCTACCTCTGCCTCACGTGCTGGGATGAAAGGTGTGCATCACTCAGGAAGACTGAAAGAGCAAATTGTGGCTTTCCCTCCTGTTTGCAGAGACCCTCAAAGAGGCCTCTGTTATTCTTAGAGGTTTGCCCCATCTAAGCCATCTCCAGTTACTAAGAGCCCCTGCTCTCTGCATACCCTCTCTCAATAGCTTCACAGAATGGTCTACCTCATTCCTCACTTGTGGATATTTATTGAGTACCCACTAAATGCTATACCATGTGCTCGACACAGAGCCTGAGATTGGCATAGCACTCCTGACAGCCTTCACTTACCAAGTAGGTGCTTCAGTATGGCCTGGTTCTGGTCCCAGAGGCTGTTGAAAGTATTCCATCGAGAACGTCCACTGGGTAGAGGATTTCTTCGAATCCAGCCCCCACAGGAGAACTGGTAAAAGTCCTGACAGGGACTCACCCCACGGTCCAGAGACTCCAGGATTTTTCCAGCCACTCGAATGCAGGCCTCTGTAAGGCAGGTGCTATGGGCTGGGTCTGTGGCAGGGGACATGGCAGAAGGTAGGAGACTGTCAATCGGTGGAAGAAGCAAACTTTTTGAGAAGGCAATGGCAGCAGGAAGTTGGGAAGCCTAGCTCCAACAAGAAAAATATTTCAAGACCTTTCAATTTCCAGTCCCCACAGCCAAGAGGGCTGCTGACAGGTGTGGAATCACCTACCTCTGTGGTATTGGACCCACAGAGCCATGAAGCAGCCCAAAAGAAGGGCAGCCAGCACTAGAGAGAGGCCTGCCAAGACCAGCTCCAACTGTGTGTGTGAACCAAAGAGTTGTCTTGTCCTCTTCTGGAATCCCACCTGGGGAACACAAGAAGGAACAACTGAGCTGAACACAAGAATCACAGAAGTCCTCTAGCAAATAAAAGTGCAGTCCATTCTAGAGTCATGGAGCAGATAGCTAGTGGGCTTAACTTCGGGGGCACAAGAGCAAAGGAGGCAGGTGGAGCCTGTTTTGTGCAACGTCATGGCCTTGAATTGCCTCACCATAATCCTGGCGCAGAGGCCAGAGACAGTAGAACCGGGACAAGTGATCCACCAGAACAGCCCAGAGCACATAGTTAATGGTAGGTAGGCGTCATGCCAAGGGTGAGGCCTGATGAGAAAGGGGGAACCTCCTTGCCCACCTCCAGTGAGTCCGGGGTGGCCCTGCCCTCCACTGGAGTCTCCGGTGCTTCTTCATCCCTAAGCTTGGCTCGTTTGTATTCCACCATCTGCAAACAGTTCAGGAACCCCAACTGAGGTCCGGTAGCTAGGCCTTGCCTGGGTGTCCCTCTCTGGGCCAGTTTCCTCCTTTGTGCAGAGAGGGCCCTTCCTGGGTGCCGGGCACTCCGGCTGGGGTCCCCTCTGACACCATCCCTCTCTAAGCCGCAGAAGCCCCAGGTCCGACGCAAGCGGGGAGTCCCTGCCAGACACCGACAGCTCACTCACACCCGCCCCTCCACACTTGGTGCCCTCTCCACCCTGTTCCTCTCCCCTGGAGCCCAGGGCCACCACTCACACTGCCTCCGCCACCTAGCTCGTGCAGCGCGACGTTCATGGTGGAGTGGAGCCGGGTCGGGCTGGGCCGCGCCTTAGGGCTGGGCGAGGTTGACCCGCCCAGGAACTACGGCCCAGAACACCCGCTGAGCCCGGCCGCGGCCCTCCATCACAGCCACTGTTCCAGCCCCTGGCCTGGCCACCGTGGCCCCGGCTTTCTCAAATCTCCCCCCAACCCAGCCGCGCGCCCGGTGGTGGGAGCGAGGGGGAGGGGCAGAGCGCGCGCGGCTCCCAGCCAGGATCCGCGCCCAGATCCAGTTCCGCGCAACCGTTGCTCTCCATCAAGCCTGAGAGCCCCTCAGGCAAGCCACCCATAATTTGCTTTCCTTTGATTAAGGCCCAATCCCTGCTAATATTTTTTACCCGGACTCTCCAAATGTCAGGCCTTCCCCAACACTTTTAAACACCATAGAAGAATTATGCCCCTGCAAAGAACCTCTTTACCTGCAGGGTCTTTTTCATAGATAGAAGCCAGAGGCAGCTCACCCCTATATGCATGGGATATCTCCAACAGCACGCTGGCTCTAAGCACTAATACACACAGAGAAACTCAGAAGCCACGAAACTGAAGATTCACAATGTATATATGCAAAAGCCCACTGTCCTTGGGGACACACACAAGCACATACCACGTGATAGGGCACCATGCACTACACACTTCACACCAATGCCACTCTTACACACTGCTTCAAGATGGCACTTTTACTCTCCAAGATAATTGCTGTCATCAGATCATATCATAAAGGGAGAGTTACAGATGGTGACAAATTGGCAGGGAAAAAAAACAGCCATGCACAGATATTTAAAGAAAAGACATGCTAACAGTTCTAACTCAGGAAGGCAAACGATTTTATTTGGGAGGTTTACAAGAAGAAGGAAAAAAAAAACCCAAGCAATATTTAACTGAACCGCAACAGTGTGGCATCCATGCATCTGCCATCTGCCTTCCGTATTGTCATTCCTGAAGCAGGCAGGGGAGTGTCACAGTCTGTTGCAGAAAGGAGTGCCTCATGTTTTTTTTACAGTGCTGGGGTGGGAACTGGGACATTAAAGCGCTGCCTCATCTTCCTCTGGATAACCCTACCAAGAGGACACAAGAATTTGATCTGAGGAAGCCTTAAGTAGTGGCAATGGATAATTATTTATTGATTCACACCTCAGTTCTCAGACATCTTATTGCAAGTGGTCCTAGCGTGGAATGTTCTTGTGGCTGAGAAAAGATCTGGATCTGGCTGAGGAGTGCTAGACTGCGGTCTCAGGCACTTTTCCATCCCCAAACTGCACGTTCTCAAATGAAACAGAACACGGAGTCACTACTAGGATGGACAGTTCTGGATTCAGACTCAGTCTCCCCATCTGTAAAATGGAAATAAGCGGTGCCACACTCCTTTAATCCCAGTACCCAGGAGGCAGAGGCAGGCTGGTCTCTGGGTTCCAGGCCAGCCTGTTCTACAGAGTGAGTTCCAGGACAGTCAGGATTACACAGAGAAACCATGTCTTGAAAAAAAAAAAATTGAAGAGTGTTGCTAGAATTAAATGAAACAGTGCATGTAAAGTGATTGGCATGTGAAGACTGTATTGTGATTCAGTTGGAATTTTCAGGTACTGGGTATTGAACCAAGGGCCCTGCATCTGCTACTAACAAGTACTCTACCTCCAGATTATTTTGGGGCTGGATTGATGGCTCAGCAGTTAAGAACACTGTTTGCTCTGACATAGGACCTAAGTTCAATTCCCAGCAGCCATATAATACAGGCTCACAACCGTCCAGGGGAATCCAACACCTTCTACTGGCCTCTGCAGGCATTGCATGCTCATGGTGCCCATACAAACATGTAGGCAAAACATCTATATGCATTAAAATAAAAATAAATTTAAAAATAAAATAAAAATTCAAGCAATGTTTTGGGATATTAGTTTAAACTAATGACTAGCTTGGCTGAGTGTGGTGCTGTACACATTTAATGCCAGCACTCGGGAAGCAGAAACAGGTGTGTCTATGTGAACTCAAGCCAACCTAGCCTACATATTGAATCCCGGGCCAGCTAGGCCTACATAGTGATTGAATCTAAAAAAAGAAAATGATGATGACTATTATTTTTAATACTCATTTGCTTGTTTGTGTTTGTATAAATGATGTGTGTGGTGGGAGGGGGCAGTGGCACCCATGCGGAGAGAAACTTGTGAGAATTGGCCTTTTCCTTCCTCCATGTGGTTCCAGGGATCAAACTCAGGTGGATAAGCTTAGCAGCAAGCGTTCTTACCCATGTGCTGTCTCAAAAGCCTACTATTATTTATTTTAAGGGGAAGTCTTTCTATGTTGCCCAAGCTGACCCTGAATTTTAAATTCTTCTTCGTCTCCCCAGTAGCTGCAATCAACAAGTCTGTCTGATTTTATTTTAGATTATTTCTTTATTAATTTTTGGTTTTTTTTGTTTGTTTGATTTTTTTTTTCAAGACAGGGTTTCTCTGTGTAACAAGCCCTGGCTGTCCTGAACTCGATTCATAGACCAGGGTGGCCTCAAGCTCACAGAGATCTGCCTGCCTTTGCTTCTCTAGTGCTGGGATTAAAGGTATGTGCCACCACACCCAGCTGGTGTTGGGTTCCTTAAAGTTTTCTATAATTTCACAAAAATCTTTTTTTTTCTCTTTTTGGTTTTTCAAGACAAGGTTTCTCTGTGTAACAGAGCCCTGGCTGTCCTGGACTTATAGGCCAGGCTGGTGTAGAACTCACAGAGATCTGCCTGCCTCTGCCTCCCAGGTGCGGGAATTAAGGCTTGCACCACCACCCAGCTTTTATTATTTTGAGACAGGGTCTCACTATGTAGCTGGGGTTGGTCTCCATCTTGCAGTGATCTCTTAACCTCTGTTGGAATTATACGTGCACACAGGGTGCCCTGGTATTTTATCATTATTCAAGCCTTATAACTAGAGTAAGACTAGTAAGGCTGGAGGAAGCACTCCAGTTCTCTGATGATGGAGCAGGCTAGGTTAGTCAGGCTGGGGATATAGTTCAGTAGCAGAGAACTTGCTAGCATGCATGAGGCCCTAGGTTCAATCTCCAATAGCTGAAAGACAAGAAAGGGAAGTAAAACCAAAGCCATCAAGTATATGCAGCACTTTAGTTTGTGTACCGCTGTTGTGCTGGTTTCAATGAGGATGGTGCCCATAGGTTCATACATTTGAACAACTGGTCCATTCCAATTGGTGGAACTGTTGGGGAAGAACTAGGAGGTGTGGCCTTGTTGGAGGAGGCGTGTCACTGGGGGTGAGCTTTGAGGTTTCAAGATCTCACATCAATCCCAGTTAGCACACTCTCTCTCTGCCCCCTACGTGTGGACTGTAACCTCTGAGTTACTGCTCCAGCGCCTTATCTGCCGGCCTGCTGCCACATGCCACACTCCCTGCCATAATGGTCATGGACTCACCCTCTGAAACTCTAAGTTCTCATTAAACACTTTCTTCTGTGACTTGTGCTGATCATACGTAGTGTCTCTTCACAGTTGTGCTGGTCACAGTATCTCTTCACAAGACAACTGTTCTAGATGTGTTATATATATGGATTCATTCATTCTTTTTTTTTTTTTTAAAGATTTATTTATTTATTTTACATAGATGAGAGCTCTATCTGCATGTACTCCTTCATCCCGGAAGAGGGCATCAGATTCCAGTATAGATGGTTGTGAGCCACCATGTAGTTGCTGGGAATTGAACTCTGGACCTCTGGAAGAGCAAACAGTGCTCTTAATCGGTGAGCCATCTCTCCAGCCCCAGGATTCATTCATTCTTGTGACACAGTTACTAATCAGCTGAGCTAGGACTCAAATCCAGGGCTTCTGTCTCCTTTCTGGAAAGCAGACTGGAAATGTGAAGCCAGGCTTCTCCAACACTATTGCTATTCTTTTGCCATATCTCCAAGGAGAAAAAGAAGAAACACATCTGTTTTGAAGCCAGGCTATCTTGGACTCAAATCTAGGCTCCATTTCTTATGACCTGGCTTTTTTATCAAGTTACTGGTCAGTGCTAAATTTCCCTTGCCTGTAAAACAAAAACAACCATCCCTATCTCAGAGAACTAAATGCAACCACCCACAAACAACAATCTAGTACCTTTTACAGTGCTCTCAGATTCATAAAGACTTAACCTGAATATTTTGTTTCATGTCTCTTTCATGATCAAAATCAGTTTTTAGGCTGATTTCAAAAAACCAAAAAGTAACTGCTCCTGTCTACATTTTTAATTCCATGTGTTAGAAACTTGGAAATAGGAGCTGGGTGTAGTGCCACATGCCTTTAGTCTCAGAACTTGGGTGGCAGAGGCAGGTGGATCTCTGAGTCCAAGGCAGTCTGGTCTATGGAGTGAGGGAATTTTAGGACAGCCAGGGCTACACAGAAAAAGCCTGTCCGAAAAGCAAGATGAATGAATGAATGAATGAATAGCTACTATTATTTTTCATGTTCTGTGGTTTGGTTGGACGGTTCTTCAGGCCTGGGGCTAGTTAGTCTAGAATACTTAGATGGCCTCATTTGTTTTGTAAGCTTTGACTGGGAAGATCAAACCCTTTGTAATTACTCTTCTTCCAATATCAAAATAACAAAAAAAGGAGGAGCTGGTTCAGTAGTTAAGAGCACTGACTAGCCTTCCAGGGGACCGAGTTCAAATCCCAGCACCCACATGACAGCCCACGACTATAACTCCAAGATCTGACACTCTCACATAGACATACATGCAGGCAAAACACCAATGAACATTAAAAAAGAAAGGCAAATAAATTTTTAAAAATTAGTAATAAAAAACAAAATAACACGAGGCCAGCCTGATCTACAAAAGCGAGTCCAGGACAGCCAGAGCTGTTATACAGAGAAACCCTGTCTCGAAAAACCAAAAAAAAAAAAAAAAAAAACAGAAAAAAAAAATAACAAAAAATGAAAAGGAAATACTAGGCTAATGTTATTCATCATCATTAGAGTTCTCATCAACAAAAAATGGGGTCATGCCCCAGTACACATCCATCATTTGGACCTTTGCTTCGTCACATTGGTAGTGTTTTTTTTTACATTTGCTTATCACAGCACTGTTTATAACCCCCCCACAGGGAGGAAAAGTATAGAGGGCTTATTGGCTAACTCAAGCATCTATACAACGTGACACTCTGCAACACATGCAAATGATAAGACAGGAAGAGGTGATAGGAGAAACTGCCATGTAAAATTACAAGAGGAACTGTGGCTTTTTGGTTTTGTTTTTTTGAGACAGGGTTTCTCTGTATTTCCATGGCTGTCCTGGACTCACTCTATAGACCAGGCTGATCTTGAACTCACAGAGATCCGCCTGCCTCTGCCTCCCAAGTGCTGGGATTAAAGGCGTGTGCAACCATGCCCAGCAATTACAGACAGCTGTGAACTGCCATGTGGGTGCTGGGATTTGAACCCGGGTCCCTTGGAAGACCAGCCAGCGCTCTTAACCTCTGAATCATTTCTCCAGCCCTTAAAAACTAATTTTTAAAAAACATTTTATTTTTTTTATTTATTATGTATACAGTATTTGCTGTACATATATGCCCAGGCAGATCTCAATGTAGATGGCTGTGAGCCACCATGTGGTTGCTGGGAATTGAACTCAGGACCTTGGGAAGAACAGCCAGTGCTCTTAACCTCTGAGCCACCTCTCCAGCCCAAAATCTAATTTTTATAAAGCAAAATAAATAAACTAATACTTGCAAGCACAGGTTGAAAAAAGGTCAGAAGGATGTAAACAAAATATGAATGAATTAGAAGTCGGAGAACAACTTGTGGGAATCTTTTCTGCCATCATGGGGATCAGAATCAGGTTGTCAGTCTTGACAGCACATACTTTTACTTACTGAGCCATCCACTAAGCCTGATGTTACTTTCCAGCTCTTTGCGTTTGTATAACAGACACCACTTCTATGCACCTTGCTAATTTAATCTTTACAACAATCTAATAAAATATATTCAACCTAACAACCTGACCCAAATCAAATAGTAAACATAAGGCAGGCCTTTTTTGACCTTTCTTTCAGCCTATGCTTCCAAGTATTAGTTTATTTATTTTGCTTTATAAAAATTAGATTTTAAGGGCTGGAGAGATGGCTCAGAGGTTAAGAGCGCTGGCTGCTCTTCCAAGGGGCCCGGGTTCAAATCCCAGCACCCACATGGCAGGTCACATGATCTAAATCTGGACTTTGTATTCATTAATCGCTGCACTCGTCTATCAAAGCCAACTGATGTGTGCAGCTCCAGTATGGTTCTTGGTAAAGGGATTCTCCCATCAGTGGGGTTTAGTTGTTGCTGTATGTTTTTCCATGCCAGGGAGCCAACCCACAGCCTTATACATATTGTACAAGTAGCTCTCAGCCCTGAGGTTTGTCTCTAGACCGTGGCTTTTTTGAGACGGGGCCTCAATGTAGCCCAGGCTGGCCTTGAATGATGTCACCCAGGCTGCTTCAGATCCTTACTTCTTCGTTAGCCTTCCGAGCGCTGGGATTACAAAAGTGAGCTACTGTGCCCCAGGTAAGGGGCTTTCAATAAAAAACTCAAAGTGCTATTATATCCCAATTTGGGGGGCTCTGTGCAGCCTGGCTGTCCTGGACTCACTCTGTAGGCCAGGCTGGCCTCGAGCTCAGAGGTCCACCTGCCTCTGCCTTACAAGTGCTGGAATTAAAGGCATGTGCCACCATGTCTGGCTCAATATCCAAATTTTATCTCAGCAGGGATGCAGAACATCAAACTTTTGAGTAGAGGATCAGAATATAAGGAATTTCCCTCACATTTTGATAATATAAGTGGAACTTGTTCATAGTTAGTATTACAATGTCTTTATAGGTCTGTTCTTGGGTCCTTCGCTCAGCTATGATCCAGCATGTACAGGGAGACAAAATTTAAATAGATTATTATTTAAGGTTCAGGAGGCTTAATGCTAGCCTGGTCTGTACAACAAGTTCCAGGACAGTCAAGGCTACATAGTGAGATGCTGTCTCAACAAAACAAAACAAAAATCCACTGAGTGTGGAAGCACCCCCATGTAACCCTGGAACATTGGCGGCTAAGGGAGGAGGGCTTATCTGCCTTATATATAACATATATAGCATATAGATGTAATATATATGTAATAACAGAAGGACTATATAACATATTTCAGGCTAGCTAGGGCTACACAGCAAGAGTATCTTTTTTTTTTTTTTTTTTGAAACAGGGTTTCTCTGTGTAGTCCTGGCTATCCTGGAACTCACTCTGTAGACCAGGCAGGTCTCGAATTACTCAAAGATTCACCTGCCTCTGCCTCCCAAGTGCTGGGATTAAAGGCATGTGCCCCCATGACAGGCTAAGACTCTATCTTTTTTTTGGTTTTTCGAGACAGGGTTTCTCTGTGTAGCCCTGGCTGTCCTGGACTCAATTTGTAGACCAGGCTGGCCTCGAACTCGCAAAGATCCACCTGCCTCTGCCTCCCAAGTGCTGGGATTAACGGCGTGCACCACCACTGCCCGGCTTATTTTTTTTTAACATTTATTTATTATGTATACAGTATTTGCTCTACATATATGCCCGGCACCAGATCTCAATGTAGATGGTTGTGAGCCACCATGTGGTTGCTGGGAATTGAACTCAGGACCTTTGGAAGAACAGCCAGTGCTCTTAACCTCTGAGCCATCTCTCCAGCCCCTTTTTTGGTTTTTTGAGACAGGGTTTCTTTGTGTAACAGCTCTGGCTGTCCTGGCCTCACTTTGTAGACCAGGCTGGCCTCGAACTCACAGTGATCCGCCTGCCTCTGCCTCCCGAGTGCTGGGATTAAAGGTGTGTGCCACCATGCCCTGCAAAGACTCTATCTTAAAAAAAGAAATAGAGAGGGCTGGAGAGATGGCTCAGAGGTTAAGAGCTTTGGCTTCTCTTCCAGAGGTTGAGTTCAATTTCCAGCAACCATATGGTGGCTCCCAACCATCTATAATGGGATCTGATGTCCTCTTCTGTCATGAAGGTGTACATGCAAATACAGCACTCATATACATATATAAATATTTTTTTAAAAAATGAATGAATTCCACGTTAAATCATTAACCTTATCTCTTTCATTTTAAGGAAAGAGATTTGCTACAGTTCCCTTACCATATCAGCCTTGGCAAGAATCCCGGGGCTCTTTGTTCATCGATTTAGGTGAGTGGCTGCTCAGTTCCTAAAACAATGCAGCTTAGCACAGGGCCATTTCATCCAGAAAACTGGCCTTAATGAGTAGCCTCTCTTTTCTGTTTAGGCTAGAACCCCAGCTCAGAGAGGTCACATGACACATTCTTGCTGGGAAAGATGAAGAGTAGACAGGCAAGGTTTTGTGTGGTTTTATTTTTGTAAAGCTACACAAGTAGAATTATTTCTGTTGGTTTGTTTTTGTACAGGGTCTCACTATGTAGCCCTGGGTAGCCTAAAACTAACTATGCAGACTCAGCTGGCTTCAAACTCATAGAGAACAGCCTGACTGAGCACTGGGAGGAAAGACCAGCTCCACCAGGACCAGAACAAATGATTAAAAAAAAAATAACACGATTATTGGGCCTTCGATTCAAGGTCATACAGAAAATAGCAGATTCTGGATTGAAAGTCATTGCTGTGAAACTTCCAAGGGAAAGGGGGTGTTCTGGACCCTCTGGTCTCAGAGTTACTCCTTCTTTTCAGATATCAGGGGTGGTGGTCCTTCTGGCCCCAGGGCCCAGTTGGTGGCCCCTCTTACCAGCCACCAGGACTGAGTATAGGAGTGTTAGAAGGCAGGAACCTGTAGTCAGGCTGCAACCCAGAGGTAACACGAAGGCGGTCCCTCACACCTCTTCCCTATCCCACAGGCCCCCCCCCCCCCGTCAGTGCCCAGACAGCACATACCTTTGCATTTAGCACCTGAAGAGGTGGTAGTGAAGGAAAACCAGCACCCAGCAATCTCACCAGCTGCGGGATTTGGCGGGACTAAAGGGAAGGTTTAGAGCATGTTTGGAGCATGGGCAGAGGCAAGAGCGTCATTAATAGCTTTCCCACCAGCCCGTCACTGTGAGTGAATGTGAGACACACCCTCCCTCTCAAGGCCAGTGATCGCGCCAAGAAGGAGGGTGACGCCGCAGCTGACGGCTAGCAGGGCAGGGGCGGGGTTTGGAGGGCGTGCAGCCGGAGGGAAGGGAAAATGAGAGTGTTCTGGTCGGTGGAGGGAAGAGAACTCTACCCCGGGCCCCAGCAACAAGGGCGGGGGGGGGCCCGTGTCCCTCCCGAGGCTTACTGGCGCGCGGCTCGCGCTCTGGCACTCCGGGCTTCCCTGCGTCATCTGCATCCAGGGCGCCTGCCGCGACACTGCCATTCATTTCTCCCACGCTGCCAGCTAGAGCAAGCCTCCAAGGTTCTCTCTGAGGGAGAACCGCGTGGAGCGACTGGCGCTTTGGGTCTGGATTTTGGCGCCAAGCGCGGGTTTGTGGGGAGTCTACTCTGGTTCGCGCTGAGGGTGCCGGGTTAAGACCCTTCCCCCTGAAAGGCCGCGGCGCAGTCTCGGGGAGGGGGGGGACAGACCCAGGGGTACACGCACAGGGGTCAGGTATGGAGGCAGATGCAGAAAGTCCAAACCCGACACACAGAGGTCGAGATCAGACGCCCAGAGGCAGGCTGACGGACTCACAGACAGTCGAGTACGCACAGAGCAAAAGCTTGGAGACCTGCGAGCGGCTAGGGGACAGGAACGCGCCACGCACGCGGGCACCACCCCCAGGCCCGAGCTCTTCCCGCGCTCCCGTCGGCTGGTACCTCTCCCTGTCTTCACGCGCGTTCCGCCCTTTCCCAGCCGCCTTAAAGAGAGTCCGAACCGCGTCCCCTGCAGGCCTGGCGAGACCCCCGCCGCGCCCCCAGCTCTCGGCGCTCAGATCCCAGGCGCGGCGCCCGACCCTCCCCTTCCCCCCCAAGCACTTTAGTCGCGGTCGCCTAGCTCTCTCTCCTGCACCAGCCGCGGCGGCGGGCCCCCGCCTCCGGGGCCCACGTGGCCGCCGTTCCCGGCCCCCTCGCGGGAACCTCCGCGGTTGCTCGCTCCACTCCAGGGATGACCCCGCTCGCTCCACCGCCGGGCCCCGCCTCTTTCCGCTGGCCGGCGCCCGCCCCGCCTCCACCGCGCCCCGCCCGCCGTTCTCTGCCGCAGTCGGGCGCTCATCGTCATTCCGCTCTCGCCGCCGCCGCCGCCCCCGCCCCGGTCCCCGCCCCCGCCCGGTCCCCGCCGCCGCCGCCGCCTGCCCAGCGGCCCGGGAGGCGGAGGCGCGGGGGAGGAGGCCCCGCTCAGCTCCGCAGTCCCGGATGCTGCATGACTTCATCCTTCCGCCGGCTCCCCTGCTGAGCTAGGGCCGGTCCGGCAGCTAGCCTCTGCCCGTGCCCCGCCGCAGTCCCTAGCCCTCCCGGCGGTGCCCGCCATGTCCGAGATCCTACCCTACGGCGAGGACAAGATGGGCCGCTTCGGCGCAGACCCCGAGGGCTCCGACCTCTCTTTCAGCTGCCGTCTGCAGGACACCAACTCCTTCTTCGCCGGCAACCAGGCCAAGCGGCCCCCCAAGCTGGGCCAGATCGGCCGAGCCAAGAGAGGTACGCGGCCCGGGCCCGGGGTCGCCGCCTGACCCAGAAACCCTTCGCCCGGCGTCCCCAGGCTGCCGGTCTCAGTCAAGTGGCAGCTGCTCTTGCCGCAGACCAGCGCAGCCAGCTGCGCGCCCGCCCGGGGTGGGGAGGGTCCCTGCCGTGGAGTTGTCCCATTCTTTCCCTCTCCTGGGACTACGGTGTCCCGGATTCGAAGCTCGCCACTTCTGGAAAAAGAGCCCTGGCTTCTGATCGAGGGGGAGGGGCCGCTTAGGGTATTTGGGGCTGCTTCGCACGGGAACGCAGGGTGGTGGGCCGAGTCCTTGGGTTAGGATGAGTAGGTGGGTGTTCCTGGAGAGCAGGGAGGCCGGGGGTTCAGCTGTCTCGTCTGCCTGGGGAGGGGGCTCCGGGCGGCAGTGTCAGAACAGGGATTCAGGTGGAGGAAGGGGCTGTGTCGAAGGGAGAGGCTTCTGGTCAGTTTAGATGGAGGAAGTCTCGGGTGGTGGGAGGGTTCGCGCACCAGGGGTCTCTGGAAGAGGGGTGTTCCCACATAGGGAGGTTTGCTAGCAGGGAGGGTCCGCAGGAGAGTTCGGGTGGGGAGAGCATGGGGTCCCGAGTGGTGTCGCGGGAACACAGGCAGCAGAGTAGATCTGCGCGGGGCTTGAGGACGCGGGCTCCACTCTCGCCGCCGCCCCCCCGAGACCGCGCGGCTGATGCGCTTTCTCCCTGCGCAGTGGTGATCGAGGATGACCGGATAGACGACGTGCTGAAGGGGATGGGGGAGAAGCCTCCGTCCGGAGTGTAGACGCGCCGGCTCTGGCGGCGGGCTCCGGGCCCAGCCCCGCAGCGGCCAGGAGCACGGGCCGGCGATGCGGCTGCCGGCGCACCCCCGCCCGGGCCGAGGTGCCTGCAGGCGGGGGCTGCAGGGCCACGCCGCCGCGGGGTCAGTGTTGCTACCGCCGCTGCCAGGCGCTCCGGAGCTGTCCGCTTCAGCACCACGGCGGCGGCGGTAGTGGTGGTGCGGACCAGCCCGGAGCCCGCCGACGCACTCATGCACTTTAGAACCTCGGGCCGCAGCTCCACCCCGCACACCGGAACCGACACAGAGACCCACGGCCCCCAGCCCGCCCCCTCCCGCACGGCTCCCCCTGCCTCGCCCCTCCTCCGATCAATCTGGTCTACAGCCCGGGCGGCTGCGGCGTCGGACTGCGAGGCCAGGGAGGTTTGGCTGCATATTTGCATGAGCTTCCAACCCACCTCAGCCTAGCCCTCCGGGCCTTTCCTCAACTGTACCCCTGTCTGGCGTGACCCCAGCCTCTTTCTAAGGGACTTCCTCAGCACATTTGTATTTTTATATCCGATTCTTTGTTTACTGGCTCTGCTCATGGTTTGTGCCCTTCCCCCACAGCCTCCGCCATGCTCTTCTGCGCCTGGCAGATAGGACAGGTGTTGAGACTAGGATGGGACAAGTCCCCAACATAATAACTAACCACAATGCCAGTCTGCCCAAACCTGACCCCAGAAGGCTCACTGGGAGACTCCTCCCTCCCAAGGTTTCACCTTTTAAGGGCCCAGATCTGATTTTACCTTGGACCCCTTCATGCTACCCCTGGGAACCCAAATGGTGACTGCTCAGTACCTTTGGATGACACCTATGGACCTGAAGATGTTCTCAACCCAGGGTTGTCCTTTGTAAAAACTGTTTCTCCATCCTCAATGTAACAGGAGTGTGTGAATAAATACAGACCTCCGTGTGTGTGAGTGTGTGTGCATGTGTGTCTGTTGCTTCAGTGTGCTGGGGGAGGGGTGTTGATAATCTTGGCTGCAAGTTCCTGGTGGGGAAAGGTTGCCAAGTGAGCACTGGCAGGGCACCCTGGTGTGGGAACATCATAACCATATGACCTCCTTAAGTACATGTGTAGCCTGAGCTGGACACAGCACAGGTGTTGGGGCTGGAGCTGGGATCAGAAGCATAAAGCAATCCAAATTCAAAGTCTTTAGCCTCTTAAGGATAAATCCAGGTTGGATAAGCATATCTGAGGCAGAGGAGCTCTGTTGAGCCTTACTCCAAAAGATAAAATCATATATCATTCAGTATGTTGGAGAAGGTGGGGGAGCCCTGTTAAAATAAAAGTCCTAGAAGCCAGAAACCTGGGATCTGGGACTTAGTCGGACTCACACTGCATTGGTTCACATGCGCTTGATCCCACCAGCACTGTTTTATGCAGGAGACCACTGGGATTTGAGTACCTAGCAGCCAATCTCCAGCACCAAATTGGGAATTCCAACTCCCTAGGAACCTAACGCACAAAGGCAGGGAGGGCTTGGAGGCCATGCTTCCAGTCTCACAGCTGAATGGCACCAAGGAAGTCCTCATTATCTGAGTCTTGGAGGAAGCAGGGTGAGGCAGGAGGGCTGGGGGGTGAGAGGATCTGCGCCCCCAGGGCCAGCTGGGTCACACTGAGCTCTCGGCCCTTATGCATGATATAAAAGTGGAAATGAAAACCACTGCCGTAGGTTGTATGCCCCAGTGACCAGCCATAACAGGATTGAGCATAGTGTCTGCTCCTAAAGTGGGGACCCGCAGAAGTCATTGAGATGAACCGGCCTCCAGGAACCAGCACCCGACTCACCTGAAAGGCAGACAGAGAAGCCATCAGTGCAGAATCATCTCTAGATTCTCAAAGGTCAGTACAGCCCATAATGATCTCCTAACCAAAGCTTAGCTACTACTCTATATCCAGTAGTTCTGGCTTTCTGTGGCAGACAAAGTCACCCCCTGCCTTTGGTTGTTCTATATAAGGCTCAATTCTAGACAGGAAAGAGCATGCCCATGCAGCTATTGCTTTCCTGTCAGCTACTCTCTTTCCCAATCTGTGTCACCTGTCTGGAACCTGGCTACTACCTCTTCCCTGTGTCAAGCCAGTATCCAACCATTGGTTGGCCTTTGTGAGCCTTGGTCATTCCAGTGTCCCTCTGTTCTTCAGAAAGCCATACTTTTGAAGGTGACCTTCTCCAAACCTCATTTTCTGTTTTCTGAGTTCTTCCAATCTCCTGAATGTTCAACCCTTTAACCTGCACCTTGATCCGATGTCTTGTCGCTCCCTCACCTCACTCAGCACCTGGTCCACAGTGTGGATACCTTCAGAAGATACGTTCCAGGGATCCGGCTCCCCCGCCAGCAGGGCATCCAGTGTGCCCTTCTCGAGGACAACATCAAAGGAACCACTAGGGAAGTCCAGTGCTCGAACATCCATGGTCTTCCAGCGTAGACTGGGTACATGGGCATATCGAACTTGCATGGCTGCCACTACTACTGGAGAGTAATCCACACTGGTCACATTAGGGAAACCTCCAAGGAATAGCTCATAGCTCAAGGCACTGTTCCCGCAACCTGCCATGGGGTGGGATGGGTAACAAAAGAGCTAAGTTAGCTTGGGTTCTCACCTTCTGGTTATTTACCCATTGTTTGCCCTATTTTCTCTACATTCACCCCCTGACCCTGCACCAAGTTCTTAAAGCAACAGGGTATAGAAGAGTGTTGAGTTTTGGAATCACACAGACTTAGGCACACCTGTCTCCATCTTTCTCAGCTATGTGGACTAGGGTAAATTGCTTCAGTACCAAGAACTTGGGTTTCCCATTTAAGAGAATGACAAGCACAGTCAGTAGCCTACACACAGATGCAACGCACTAAATTTAAGAGCTAAAACATCTGTGGAGTTTCTGAAGGCGCTTGGAACTCAAGAGTTCAAAGATTTGTATTTTACTTTTTTCCCAGTCACAAAGAAAAGCATCTGATTCCTGGGGCTTCAGTTTCCTCCAATTCCTCAGCACCATTAGGACCATTAGGACCATAATACTATTGCCCTAAAGGTATCCCTAACCTTTTAGAGAATCTTGGAAGATAGCAGTTCTGGAAGATGTCATGTTAGGGATTATAATTTTACTTTGAGGTCCAAGGCAGGACTAATAACCTCAGGGAAGACTAGGCTGGAACACGCAGTGAAGCTGGCCCATTGAACTAAATGCATGCACTGAAGGCCTCACTTTGATCTCTGCTGATAGGAGGGTGCATGCTGGAGAACTAGCTACAATAAACACTGCTTTCCTAGCATCCGCAAAGCCCTGGGTTGGCTCCTCAGCACCACATAAACTGGGGGTAGCAGGGTGCGGCAGTGCCTGTGGGAGGATCAGGAGTCACTGCTGGCTACAGAGCAAACTCAAAGTCAGTCTAGGCCATAAGAGACCCTGGCTTTTTGTTTTCTTGAGACAGGGTTTCTCTGTGTAGCCTTGGCTGTCCTGCAACTCGCCTTGTAAACCAGGCTGTCCTCTAACTCACAGAGATCTGTAACAGTAAATTTTTATTTACCACACATATATTTATTAATGCTTAACAATTACCTAACAATTGTCTATAAAATTCCTAAATCCTAAACCCAAACCCTAACTCTGAAACCTAACACCTAAAACTTCTTAGTATCTACAATACAAACATTTAACATTAACCTAAGGTTTCTCAAAAGGATATTTTTCTCTGAGCATGAGTCCTGATGGATGGCTGGTCTTCATACAGTTTTACAGTTTTAAAGTCTCTGAATTTCGCTCCTTGCCTTTGTGGTCTTAAGACCAATTAACATGAAAGTTTCCCAGGCAGCTCACCTATTCAGTCAGATGCTTATGGCCTGCAAAGCTCCAAGTCTAAGGGCTCCCAAATCTCCAGACCCAGAGAGGTGAAACTTTCCTATGATATTGAAGCAAGTTCTCTGCCAGACCAAGAGGTGAAACAAGAGGAGCCCGCTCCCCATCTATGTGCATCCAGACTTCTATATCTTCAGCAGAGGCGTTGTGCTCTTTTCAAGTTATGCCCCTGGGCTCAGTCTTTTTCAAAAAAGCTTTTTACAGAGGGGCGTGAATTCACGGGTGGTCCATAGATATGGGCAGGTGCCTCAGGGCATGTCATTCAGATGCTTTTCTCAGAGGGCTATGAAATGACAGGAGACCTTCGGAGGGTGGGCACCTCAGGGGCTTGTCCTACCCCTAGCCCTAAGATCAAAAAGGTCCTGGTCCAAGGTGAGTTCCTAAGGACATGTCACTTCAGAAGTAAGTCTTTTGAAGTCCAGCCTTATTCCAAGTTCCCTATGTTACTATATGCTAACACTAAACCTACCACAGAGACCCCTGCCTCTGCCTCCCTGGTACTGGGATTAAAGGCATGTGCCACCATTGCTCAGTT
>CAJQZJ010032426.1:2389361-2406011 GCA_907164525.1 Lophiomys imhausi
GGGGGGGTAGGGAGGGGATTGTGATTGAGATGTAACTTGAAGAAATAAAAAATAAATTATTAAAAAAAAATCTCAGTTTTTAGATGGAGAAATCAAGGAAAAGTAGATAAGGAATTTTCCAAAGACACATAGAAATACAGTCAGAATTTAGGCCCACACCTGTCTCATGCCAAGCCAGAGCTTTTAAACACTATGCTCAACTGCCTTTTGGTTTTCAACAAGCCAATCAAGTCCAGTGGTGACACTCCATCTTGGGCTCCACTGGCATGACCAGTGCTCTGTAATTCACTATGAAGTCATCACAGAGTTCCAGTTGCCTCTCCCTACCTGTTGCACAGCGAAATAGCAGAACTACAAGCCCTGACGTCAGAGAGCGTCCTTGTTCTACGTGTTACATAACGGCAGCAGATACTATCAGTGTTCTGACCACACCTCTGCAGCCCTTTTGTAAGTTTTAGTATGTCCCCAGGTTGCTTCTAATGGTTTTCATCTGTGATGCTTCAAGCTGAAATTATTCTTGAGGAAATTTTGCCTGCGATCGCAATTTTGTTTATGTTCTTGCCTTTTCCTATTCTTACCAGTTTCTCCTGGGAGCTACTACTGGATGAATGACTTGGACATGAATCTCCTTCTCAGGAGTCTTTCTGGAGAACTCAACCTAAGACAATGACTCGCGGTCGTTTCAGTATCTCCTTTTTTTTTTTTTAAAGAGTTTATTTATTATGTATACAGTGTTCTGTCTGCAGGTATATCTACAGGCCAGAAGAGGGCACCAGATTTCATTATGGATGGTTGTGAGCCACCATGTGGTTGCTGGGAATTGAACTCATGACCTCTGGAAGAGCAGCCAGTGTTCTTATCCACTGAGCCATCTCTCCAGCCCAGTATCTCCTTTTTATAAATAATGTTTTGGGCAAATATAGTGGCTCAGACTTGTAATCCCAGCACCCAGGAGGAAAAGGCAGACTGTTCTCTGTGAGTCTGAAGCCAGACCAGTCTACTAATGAGTTTCAGGCCATTCAGAACTACATGGGACTCTGTCTCAAACATAAGTTTTATTAGAGAACATCAATTCTTTTTAGGTACGGTCTATAGCTGTGTATCTATTACCATAACAGAACTGAGTGTGAGAGAGTTTGCAAAGTCTAAAATATTTACTCTCTGGCCATGTTCAGAAGAGGTTTACAGACACACACACACACACACACACACACCCCAACCTTCAGTAACTCTTAATACTCGCTACTCAGCTTTAGGAATTGAGTAAATAAATTAGAAGGCCCAGCATATTGCCTACCGGGTGCTCTTTTGTTGGTATGAAATGTATGACTCCCCAAATTCTGAGTCCTGTCTTTAGATCTTAGAGATCTAAGCTTTCTGAAAACCTTAGCTTTCATATTTAGACTTTTCACCGCTCCTACCCAGAAAGAGGACACCTCCTGGTCAGGAAGATTTTTAGGCACTGTCTTGCCCACCAGCACCGTGACAACAGAGTCCCAAAGCCAGGTCTGCTGGTGCCCACCTGCAAATCCAACATTTGGGAAATGGAGGTGGATAGTGTTTGCAAGTTCTGGGCCAGCCTGTCCTAATAGTAGATGTTAGGCCAGTCAGGCTACTAAAACGAGACCCTATTTCAATAAAAGAAAAAGATTCCTAGAATCCATACTAGACTTCACTGGACTTAGAATCTCAGAGTGGGGCCTAGCTTGCCAGTTCATTTTGAAAGGCACTAAAGGTTGATAAACATAGTTCTGTGTTGAATTTATAAATAAATGCAATAGTATACAACCACAGAGTTCAAGAAATGGCTTACTTCTAGTGGAGAGAAATTATGAAGAAACTACAAGGAAACTGAAGACACATGAAACTTTTTTTTTTTTTTGGCCAGGTATTCACATGCTCATCTAATCACTAAAAAACAAACAAACAAAAATAAACAAAAAACCTGGTATGTAAATTTTCATTTTATTATTTATTTGTTGAAACAGTGTCTCTCTATGTACTCCCCTAGCTGAACTGGAAGTTGCTGCATAGACCAGGCTGGCCTCTTACCTCCTATGCTCTGATTAAAGGTGTAAGCCACCATACCCAGCTAGGTTTAGTTAGTTGGTTAGTTAGTTAGTTAGTTATTCTAGACAAGGTTTCTCTGTGTATCGTTGGCTGTCCTGGACTTACTTTGCAGACCAGACTGGCCTGGAACTCACAGAGAGCTGCCTGCCTCTGCCTCCCAACTGCTAGGATTAAAGGCATGTGCCACCACGCCCGGCTCCCAGCTAGGTTTTTATTTTCTTCTTAAGGCTCTGAAATGGAGGCACAGAAATTTAAAGATTTTTGTGCAAGATTACAATTCCAGCTAAGCTAAGTTTCTTCCATTAACTACCTGCTCCCAGAATCCAAGTTCTTAGCCAGCCGGTTATACTTTTTAGTCTGGGTTTTGTTCTACTTCCCAAATTGAGTAGTGCAGACACACACACAATCATAATATTCATACTTTACATATATTATGTATGTATGTATGTATGTATGTATGTATGTATGTACGTATGTATGTATGTATGTATAAGAGATCCTTTTTATTGAGGATACCACTTAAATGTATACAGGCTTTAGAGGCAGAGAGGCAGATCTCCGTGTGTTCCAAGCCAGCCTGTTCTACAAAGTGAGTTCCAGGCCAGCCAGGATTACACAGTGAGACCTTGTCTCAAATAAAACAAAACAATATATACATGTATACTGAACAAAACGTTTAAAAACTATATTTGCAAGGCAACTCTATTCATTTAAATTTTTCTACGAGTTTCCAGCGGCTGACAACAGGAGAGAAACACCAAACGGCACAGCTGGACTTCTCAGAGATCTGCTTTGCGTCCTAGCATCTCTCTGAGAAACGTCACCTAGCTCAGCTGCAATTCCCCATCAGACTCGGAGGGTGTTACTCTACCCTATTAGTGATTAGAACCAAGTTTCAGCGGGGGTTCAGAGAAGTGATAACTCCCTTTACCTAACAATGGCTCCGGGTAGCCACTGGTTCAAAAAGAAAGCTAGCTGTTATGCTCCAGGTGTACATGACTTACTCCAGAAAAGTTCGCAATCCCATTTCTAGAAATAGAAACCGAAGCACACAACGGATTCATGATTTGTCCTAGGTTACACAGCCAATTAAAGTTGGGACCTGAAGGTCCACAAAGATGAGCTCTCTGTCCCAGGCTGCCTCCAGTGTCTGGGGCAGGGTAATGCCCCTCGCTGGGACACTGAAGTACTCTTTTTCCAGAGTGCTGCCGATCTCTTATTTCCGTTTGCCTAGCTACATACAGACGGATTCTGAAGGTACTGGATCGTGGCTTCGAACTGGGGCGTCCTCGTACAGGAGAAAGCAGAAGGGAAGAAAGCGGATGAGGTCTGGCCAGCAACCCGTGGCTGGGACACTACCCACCTAGCACGAGGATACGGTCCTCAGGACACAGCTCCGGCTCCAGAAGGGCACGGAAGGAATCGAAGTCCCCGAACCACTCGTAGGGTACAGAGTCGGCGGCATCTTTGTAGCGCCGGTCCCAGTATTGGACTTCGCAGTACTGGAAGTTCCTCTCGGGTAACTCAGGAGGGGACACTGGAGTCTGGGGAGAGGCCATGCTCTGGGCTGCTCCACAGCCAGAGCGGGGCTTAGGAGCCCAATCAGCGAGGTAAGAAATGAGAGGCGGAGCCTGCGTCTCCGCCCACCCCTGCAGTTGCTCTCCACACACACACACACACACACACACACACACACACACACACACACACACACACCACACACACACACCACACACACACACACACACCACACACACACACACCACACACACACACACCACACACACACACACCACACACACACACACCACACACACACACACACACACACACACACACACACACACACACACACACGGAACTTCCGTCACCTTCTAAGCTCTTGTTTGAAAGTCGTCCGGCTGGAAAGCTGAATTGCTTTGGTGTCTTAATGTACTGCCCATTTCAACCCCACCAAATTTCCTCGTGCCGTGCCAGACTATCGCCCAGGTTCGTTACTGCGTCCTCTTGTGTTCGCGTTCAGCAACCCTTTCCATGAAGAAGCCTGATAAAGATTCCCTTCTTCCCAAGATTTTTGGAGGACTTGAAGGAAGGCGGGAAGAACGCTGAAAGAAGCTTTTCCCTCTAGCGTGAACACAATCACTCTCGACACAGGCCAAGTGGAAAGCTGGGCTTGGAGGACAGAGACCAGAACTGTTTTCTGGGCAAAAATCCTGATATTACGTTTATGTGCTCTGGATGGGACATACACCGAGAAGTATATGTGTATTTTATATTGCAATAACGTGTTAGTCCTCCAAAGGAGATGCATTCTAGGTGCCAGCTATCTTTTCCTTATTCAGGTGCATATATCCAGACTAGTAATAGCTCTCACCACCGTATATAATAAGCACTAAATATGTGTCCAGTGAATCATCTATAGCTAGAAACTCCAGCGTCCTAACCCCAATTAGAAGAAATAGACTGCTATGGAATAAGCAAGGATTCTGTTAACTCGAATCTGCAGTTTGAGGAGACGCCCAGGGCGGGCAGCGGAACCTACTGTCTCAGGGTTGGGTTTCCCGGGCGGTGGAACTACAAGAGTGGCGCATCGTCAAGATGGCTGCTCGGCGGCGGAAACGCGGCCCGCCGGGTTCTGTCGCCCAGCCGGCAGGACCCTGGAAACAGTGGCTGCAGCGGGCCTGGCAAGAACTCCAGGACTTGCTGCAGGAGCCACGCTACACACTGCTGGTGGCCTCCTGCCTCTGCCTAGCAGAGGTGGGCATCACCTTCTGGGTCATTCACAGGGTGGCATGTGAGTTCACTGAAGGGGAGAGAACCGGAGGGCGGGAGGAAGACCCGAACCTCTGACGAAAACTAGATTACTAGAGCATTCATTCATCATTCAAACCCATATTCTTTTGTTTGTAGTTTTGTTTGTTTGGTTTTGTTTTTCGAGACAGGGTTTCTCTGTGGAACAGAACCCTGGCTGCCCTGGACTCTCTTTTGTAGACCAGGCTGACCTCGAACTCTCAGAAATCCGCCTGCCTCTGCCTCCCGAGCGCTGGGATTAAAGGCGTGCGCCACCGCGCCCGGCTTCAAACTCATATTCTTTTTTTTTTTTTTTTTTTTTGGTTTTTCGAGACAGGGTTTCTCTGTATAACAGCTCTGGCTGTCCTAGACTCACTTTGTAGACCAGGCTGGCCTCGAACTCACAGAGATCCGCCTACCTCTGCCTCCCAAGTGCTGGGATTAAAGGCGTGCGCCACCAACGCCCGGCTTCAAACTCATATTCTTTACTCGAGCCCCAAGCCCGCTTTCCAGAAAAATGATCTGGAAATCATAATCTGTCTCCCATAAGGGAGGGAGGCGACCCTAGAGATTGCCCTCTGTACCTAACATCTAGCCAGCTAAGAAAGCATAAGCATCTGGGAAGTAAATTCTGGCGAGAATTAACGTGCCGTTGCTGCTGCTTGTCTGTACCCTAAGATAGTCACTTCCCTTCCTAGATCTGTTTTTTTGTTTGTTTTGCTTTGGGGTTTTTTTTTTTTTTCGTGCATTTAATTCTTAGGTCCTAAAAGTCCTTTTGAAAAATGACATTTTGTGACCATTTGAGTCCATTAGATACTGGTGTCTTTTTTCCAGGATCAGTCTTTTATTTTTTTTAAAAAGGGTCTCTGCCGGGCAGTGGTGGTGCACGCCTTTAATCCCAGCACTTGGGAGGCAGAGGCAGGTGGATCTTTGTGAGTTCAAGGCCAGCCTGGTCTACAAAGTGAGTCCAGGACAGCCAAGGATACACAGAGAAACCCTGTCTCGAAAAACCAAAAAAAAAAAAAAAAGGTCTCACTCTGTAGCCCCAATTGGCCTGGAACTTGCTGTGTAGACTGGGGTGGTCTCAAACTCACAGAGATCTGCCTGCTTCTGGCTTCCAAGTGTTGAGATTAAGGTGGACATCACATCAATGGGCTTCATAAAGACCCTGTTTTTTAAAATGAGAGTGAGGAGCATTCAAGAAAGATAGTCATCATTAACATCTAGCCTCTATATTCATGCACACATACATGTACACACATTCACCTATATGTGCACCCACACACGTGCATATGAACACACAAAAGACAGAAAGAGAGCAAGTCTGTTTCCTTTTGTGTGTGTGTGTGTTTTGTGTTTTTGGTTTTTCGAGACAGGTTTCTCTGTGTATCCCTGTCCATTCTGGACTCACTTCATAGAGCCTTGAGCTCACAGAGATCCACCTGCCTCTGCCCCCTGAGTGCTGGGATTGAAGGCATACGCCACCACGCCTGGCTGTCTGTTTCCTTTTAAGAACTGAAAAGGAGCTGGGTGGTGGTGGCACATACCTTTAATACTAGCATTTGGGAAGCAGAGGCAGATGGATCTCTCAGTTTGAGGCCAGCCTGGTGTACAGAGTGTGTTCCAGGACAGCCAGGGATACACAGAGAAACCCTGTCTTGAGAAACCACAAAAAACCAAACCAACTTCCCCCCAAAAAAACTGAAAAGGAGAGAAGTACTACTCGAGGGACCCAGGAAAGAGAGTAAATTTCTAGTAGGAAGAAAGAAAGATCATAAATTCAATTCTAGACATTTGAGTTTGAGATACCCAGATTCATGGGCCTAAGGAGACAGCTTAGCAGGTAGTGTTTAGCATGCAAGTGTGAGAACCAGAGTTAAGAGCCCCAGCACTCAGCCGGGCGTAGTGGCACACGCTTTTAATCCCAGCACTTGGGAGGCAGAGGCAGGCAGATCTCTGTGAGTTCGAAGCCAGCCTGGTCTACAAAGCAAGTCCAGGACAGCCAGAGCTGTTACACAGAGAAACCCTGTCTCGAAAAACCAAAAAAAAAAAAAAAAAAAAAAAAAAAACCCAAAGAGCCCCCCGCACTCTACATAAATACCAGGCAGGCATGGTGGCTCCACCAGCACTGGAGAGGCAGGACAAGGGATCCCTGAGGCAAACTGCCTAGCTAGATTTGTTATACAAGTGATGGAAGAAGACACCAACCCCAGGCCTTCACATGCATGTATGTGCACACACGTACATACACACACGTACAGTACCTGGGCTCACCCAGAGAATGCCCTATGTGTGGTTAGATAAGGGATATGGAAGAAGCCCTGGGAATAAGATGGAACTCTGCTTTGCTACTCTGAAGGCATGGGGGTTAGAGGCAGGTAGGTTCTGGACTCAGAATTAACTAGACCGTGTTATCTTCTTCCAGACACAGAGATTGACTGGAAGGCCTACATGGCCCAGGTAGAGGGTTTCATCAGTGGCACATATGACTACACACAGCTGCAGGGTGGCACCGGACCGCTTGTGTAAGTGAAGATAGGAAATCTGAAGAGGGCTGGTTGGATACTGGGCTGATTGTCCTGACCTAGGCTCATGTTCCTTTTCATTTTCCAGCTACCCAGCTGGTTTCCTATACATCTTTTGGGGGCTATACTATGCAACTGGCCAGGGCACTAACATCCCCATGGCCCAGAACATCTTTGCTGTGCTCTACCTTGTCACCTTGGTGCTTGTTTTCTTGATATACCACAAGACCTCCAAGGTGAGTTTATGCTACAGGACCAACTGGCCCTGGCCTGAAATGGGTGGTGGGGATGGCTCAGGTTTGGGGAGCTGACCTTGGCGCCCACCCTTTTAGGTGCCTCCCTTCGTCTTTTTCTTCATGTGTTGTGCCTCTTACCGTGTCCACTCCATCTTCGTACTGCGGCTCTTCAATGACCCAGTGGCCATGGCATTGCTTTTCCTGAGCATCAACCTCTTCCTGGTCCAGCGCTGGGGTTGGGGCTGCTGCTGTTTCAGGTCAGTGTCCCTTCTGCCCCCTCTGTCACCATGGGCATTTCCATATCCCCAGTGTTCTGCAACAGAGGTTAGATGATGGGGTCACTCTGGCCTCCCTGAACAAGTTGAGGATCTGTAGGGAGTCCCACATTCCCGATGCTTTCTGCCTATCTTGT
This sequence comes from Lophiomys imhausi, assembly GCA_907164525.1. NCBI lineage: Eukaryota > Metazoa > Chordata > Mammalia > Rodentia > Muridae > Lophiomys > Lophiomys imhausi. The sequence goes on from CAJQZJ010032426.1 coordinate 2,397,395, forward strand.
CCCCAGATGGCATCCATTGTTGGAACTGACCCCTGAACATTGTAAATATGTCACTCAGTATGTGTCCAGTTAATCTGGACATGGGGACCAGGAGTTTCCTTTCCTCCCACCTCCCAGACCATCTTATGTGGCTCTAACAGTTCAGGATGGGGACCACATCCTGGCTCTTAGTGGCTTGGGGAGAGAAATCTGTGGGGATGTGGGTATGTCTGTGCACACAATCCTAGACCTGACCCTCTACCTTTCCTGTTCTTTGTTTGCCTTAGCCTGGCTGTCTCTGTGAAGATGAACGTGCTGCTCTTCGCCCCGGGTTTGCTATTCCTTCTCCTTACTCAGTTCGGCTTCCGTGGTGCCCTCCCCAAGCTGGCCACCTGTGCTGCTCTTCAGGTGCCTCTTTACCTCCCCTTACCGATGACAAAGGGCCACTGTCAGGACTCCTTAGCTCTCTTGGGGCCTTTTCAAAAGCCAACAGACAAGGGGTTGGAGTTGATTCTGAGGTGGCCGGCCACTGTCTCTGCTTTAGGTCCCATGACAACTGAACTTGGAAGGCCTCTGAGAGGCTTCCAAAAGAAGCCTGGTGAATCAGCTGGGCATGATGTCATAATCTTTAACCCTAGCACTTGGGAGACAGAAGCAGGTGGATCTCTGAGTTCAAGGCCAGCCTGGTCTACATAGCAAATGCCAGACCAGTCAGGACTGCATAGGGAGACTGTGTTTCTAAATACCTCCCTCCCCCTCGACAAAAAAAAAAAAAAAATCTGGTGAATTCTTGAGAGGCAGGGGCGGTGTGATCAACCCCCTCCTGTGTTTCTTTGGTGTCAATCTCTGGCAGACCATGGGAGTTGGGAGACTTTTCCTGTACTTCTTGTGGAAGCAAGGGATCTTCTGGGGCTTCCATCCCACTATGTTCTCCTAAGTGATTACCCTGAAGCCTGAGGTGAGCCTTAGAAGCTCTGCTGGCTTCACACCCATCCTCAGGTGGTGCTAGGATTGCCCTTCCTGCTGGAGAACCCCATTGGCTACCTATCCCGCTCCTTTGACCTTGGCCGACAGTTTCTTTTCCAATGGACAGTGAACTGGCGCTTCCTTCCTGAGGCCATCTTCCTTCATCGCGCCTTCCATCTGGCCCTGTTGGCTGCCCATCTTAGCCTTCTCTTGCTTTTTGCCCTCTGTAGGTGGCACAGGTAAGAAACAAGGGTTAATATCATGAGAAAATTCAGGGGGTGAGTGACGAGCTTAGGACCTACTTGGGGGAGATGTTACGGTCATGATGGTTAATCTAGAATTTGATACACAGTTGGGGCTTGGTAAATGTCCGAATGACTTCTCTTCAGAACAGGGGAAAGTATTCTGTCACTGCTGAAGGATCCATCCAGAAGGAAAGTTCCACCCCAACCCCTCACATCCAACCATATCCTTTAAATCATGAAAAGTTTTGACTCTCCCAGTGCAGATAGTCTGTTGGCCTCAGATGGCTGGCTCCCTGGGGAAGAGGCAGGAGCCCATTCCCAGGACCCATCCTCTGCAGTGAACACTGCACGGAGCGAGCACCTTACATACCTCAGCAGTTTATGCAGTCTGCATATTGGGCCAGCATGTTGGGTACATGCACTCTTCTTGGTATTGTCCTAAGATTCCATACATTCTAACATGTAAAATCCACCTGAGTTAGGGAGGTACTCATATTGCTTTTACAGAAGGAAGAATTAAGGCTATCAAGTGAGGGATTCAAACTCCTTAGGCTTTACAGTCCCATGCATTCCTGTCTCCCTACTAAACTGGGGAATAGATCGAAAGAGGCTAAGAAGCTTGTCCGAGTCATGCATGTGGGAATGGCAGAGGCAAGGCAGGGCACTTTCTCAGCCCAGAGCTCTGTCCCTCTCTTTGAACCCTTACCCTACCCACCCCACCCTGTCCCTGCACAAAGCCTTAACTGCCCTATTACAGATCGTTTCCATCCTCTTCACCTCCAACTTCATCGGCATCTGCTTTAGCCGCTCCCTCCACTACCAGTTTTATGTCTGGTATTTCCACACACTTCCCTACCTCTTGTGGGCTGTGCCTGCACGCTGGCTCACACACCTGCTCAGGTGCCGGCTGGGACCACCTGGGGGGGCAGAGGCAGGGCTGGGACCGCGGAGGCGGGGCTGGGACCACCTGGGGGGCAGAGGCAGGGCTGGGACCGCGGAGGCGGGGCTGGGACCGCGGAGGCGGCTGGGAGCGCACGGGTCTATGGGAAGTCTGGATAAAATGCATTTCTCGTCTCCAGGTTGCTGGTGCTGGGGCTCATTGAACTTTCCTGGAACACATACCCCTCCACATCCTTCAGCTCGGCAGCCCTGCACACATGCCATGCTGTCATCCTGCTCCAGCTCTGGCTGTCCCCTCAGACCTTCTTTCCCCGAGAGCATCCAGCCTAGCAGGAAAACTCACAGAAGCCTACCCCTTCCGTCTAGCACTCGCTCAGGATCGTGGGTGGAATGGACTGTGTTCTTAGAATAAACCTTACCAAGTCCACCTTTGTGCAGCCTATGTAAAGGTAATAATGGTTGCTCGTGCCTAGACCAAACTTTAAGGCACATCTTCCCAACAGAAAGAAAAAATCATCAGGCAGTCATAAGAGGCACTTTATTGCATAGGATTTGAGACTGTAGCTCCCTCCTCTTCCATTATCCTATAGAGAGCTCAGAGCACATGGAGGGGATGTGGAGTGGGAGGAGGAGAGAGCACAGGCAGGCACTTTCTGTGGTGGCTAGAGTATTCTGGGGAGGGAACAAAGCAGTGGAGGACATCAGACACCAACTTACTCTTTTCCAGCACCAAGAGACTGGCCCTGGGTGGCAGTGACATGTGTTGGGGTTTGCTAGCCAGAGCTGCAGGCAGCCTTACATGTTTGCAGGGCTGTAACACAGCAGGTGCAGCTGCAGGTTCTGGTCCCAGTGTCGCAGTAACAGAAAGAGCCCCCGGGCAGCAGCTTTAAGAGCAGTCAGCTCAAGGCCATCAGGCAGGTGTTGGGCCCTCAGCCAGCAGTCAGCTTTGGACGCTGTCAGTTCCCACTCGCCAAAGGCAGCTGCACAGCGGTGCTCCAGCCACGCCAGGGCCACAGCTGTGGCCCAAGTGCGCCCTCGAAGGTCGGAGCTGCCCTGCCTTTCCAGTCCTTCTGAGGCCTCTGTGTCTGAGCCTCGCCCACTGTCTACCTGGCCAGGACCCTCAGAGCCTGAGCTGGGGGACTGGCTGCAGGAGGCTGTGGCACTGTCACCCTGGCCAATACCAGGGCCCAGAAGTGCCCAAGGAGATGAGGCTGAGGTGGGGCTGAGGCTGGCACGGTGCACAGCAAAGGGTGAGGCGCGACACAGGCGTTCTTGAGGAATGCAAATAGCGGTACAGAAGGGCTCATCCAGGCGGAAGGAGCCTGGTGCCTCTTGCAGCCGTACCTGAGGAGAGAAGAGGTGGGGGGAGAGGGGAGCTGAGACCCTAAGACCGAGCTCTGGCTCTAGTCTTGCTACCCTCCACCTCCCCAGTCCTCACCAAAGGCAGGTAGTCATGGTCGCTGCGGTCACTGTTGCTCCCGCTAGTCTGGCCCTTGGTGGAGCTGCAAAGTCTGTAATGACGACCCAGGCTGAGCCTGGAAGAGGCTGGAGGCTGGTGGGGCAAGCCATGATGACCTCCAGTAGGAGATAGGGGCTCCCCCAATGCTGACTTGGAGTTGTCATTTAGGTCCGGGTCCCAGGCACCTGCAGAAGAGCCTCCCTGATGTCCTACAGTAGGGTCACCCAGTACCAGCATATGGTCTAAAGCCCACCTGTGCCCAGCCCACTACATTTGAGCCATACCTTTGGAGTGGACGGCTGTGGGCAGGGGAGCTGCAGCAAGATGGTCTTGAGAAGCAGAAGTGCCTGAGAGCTCAGCAGGATCTGCAGGAGCATGGGAGTTAGTCCCACTGGGTAGCCAGTGAGGTGAGGGTCACTCCTCAGAGGCCACCAGGGAAGGACTGTACCTGAACTCCACACCTGCAGGACTCCAGGCAAGACCTCTCTAGTGGTAGCATCTACAGCAACAGGGCATGTGAAGCAGGATGGGGCAGAGCTGACCTTGCTTGTCTGAATGGCTCGGAGCCAGGACCTTCTGACTCGACCTGTGAATTGAAGTGGCAGGCATGTTCAGCTCCCACCATCTTTAGAAAGCTGCATGAAAAACACTGGAAAGCCAAACATGGTGGCTTTAACTCCAACACTTGGGAGGCCAAGGGAGGCTGATATCTGTGAGTTCCAGGTCAGCCAGGGCTACATGGTAATACCTTATCTCAAAAACAACTAGAATGAGCCAGGCGGTGGTGGCGCACACCTTTAATCCCAGCACTTGGGAGGCAGAGGCAGGCGGATCTCTGTGAGTTCGAGGCCAGCCTGGTCTACAAAGCGAGTCCAGGACAGCCAGAGCTACACAGAGAAACCCTGTCTCGAAAAAACCAAAAAAAACAAAAAACAAAAAACAAAAACAAAAAGAACTAGAATGTTCCCCAAAGCTTTCCTTGTTTCCTTTTGAACATAGTGGATAGCCATCTTTGGTCCATAACCAGCTCTTCCCAACTATGACAAGAAATAGGCTGAAGTCTCAACCCACAGGAGGACCAGGATCCCCTAGTAACCCAGAAGTTTGGTAGTCTGAAGTGATCCTCCTGCCTCTGCCTCCATAGTGTCGAGATTACAGGTGTGTACCACTATACCCAGCTTTTTGTTTTTGGTAGGATTCAAATGTATGGAGGAGGTTGGGCACAGGCAAGCTTTATACACAACCCAAGGGTACTGGATGGTCCCCTACAGGACTTGAGGGATGCTCTATTTTTGACAGGGTCTTACTATGTAACCGAGGTTGGCACAGGACTCTCAGCCTACCAACTGCTACAGTTTCAGGCATGTGCTACCACAGCCAGCTTTGTCCACCACTTGTTTCAGTACTATCCAGAACTTTCTGCAGCTATGAAAATGTTCTGTCTGCATCATCCAACATGGTAGTCATTAACCACGGGTGACTGTTGGTTATCTACAGTGTGGCTAGGGACAGTGAGGATTGAGGTTTGCCTGCCTCTGCCTCCCGAGTGCTGGGACTGAAGGTGTATGCCACCACGCCGGGCAATTACAGACAACTGTGAACTGCCATTGTGGGTGCTGGGATTTGAACCCGGGTCCTTTGGAAGAGCAGCCAGAGCTCTTAACCACTGAGCCATTTCTCTAGCCCTGAAGACTGAGGTTTTAACTTGGATTTTAATAGTCTTGAGTGGAAGATTTATTTTCCTGTTACAAGATCATGCTGCCTTCTATTCTGCCTAGTAGGCAGCTTCCCAATTTTGGGTCCTATGCTTGCAAGAGTATATAACTTAACATATCTTATAATATACCATTACTTATATTTCTTTTCTCATTATTATTAATTTATATGTTTGGGTGTTTTGCCTGCATATATGTCTTTTCACTAGATACATGCCTGGTGCCCACAGAGGCCAGAAGAGGATGTGGATCTCCTGGAACTGGAGTTACAGATGGTTGTGAACCATCATGTGGGTTCTGGGATTTGAACCCAGGTCCTCTGGAAGAGCAGGCAGTGCTCTTAACTACTGAGCCATCTCTCCAGGCCCAGTTTCCTTCATTTTCCTTTTTTCTCATTACCCTGCTAATTCTTCTTCTTTTTTTTTTTTTGGGTTTTTCGAGACAGGGTTTCTCTGTGTAGCTCTGGCTGTCCTGGACTCACTTTGTAGACCAGGCTAGCCTCGAACTCACAGAGATCCACCTGCCTCTGCCTCCCAAGTGCTTGGATTAAAGGCGTACACCACCACCACCTGGCTACCCTGCTAATTCTCACCTTGTCAGTGTGGTCACTTCAAGTCCTTTGTGACAAAGCAAGGGATAAAGTGATCCCTTAACACATAGATCTTCCCTTTCGCTATTTTCTCTTTGAAGCCTTTGTGTCTGAGCTGTGTCTCCTGGAAATTTACCCTGCTCAGCTGTGGTTTCAGCTCTTCCTCGGAGAGCCAGCTGTTCATTGTCCCGGACCACAGATGCTGCAGTCAGCCGGTGGAGGGCCTGATCCCACGCAGCTTCTCTTACAGGGAGCGTGGTAGGTTGTGAGCCATCCCCAGGACCCCAGAGTTCCTCCAGCCCAACACCCACCTCCCAGCACATTGGCTGTTCCCCACACAGGGCCCGGATCACCACGTGACAACGTGGAGCCTGGGGAGGATCTGCTGGAGGAGCTGATTCCCCACTGGGTGGCACAGCCTTGAATAAGAAAGATGGTTCCATCAACATATCCCAGTCCAAGGGGGCTGGGGAAAGCAGGTTTCCTGGGGAGAGATGTCAGGGGTAGAGGCAACACCATGGTGCCCTGTAGTCCACCTCCCCACAGCTTTGGTATCAGAAACCCAGCTTCCCAGTCCAACTTTTACCTGAATCATCCAGGCCCTGACCCAGCTGTTGTCCTGGCTCAGGGTCTGATCTATCTGGTATTGCATCTAGAGATGGGTGCCTGGGTTTACTGGGAACTGGATTTGCCTGGCCTGAGGGAGATGAGAGACTCCGGCCAGCCAGAGCTGCTCTGTGCCGACGGCCCAGCACCTCAGTGCTCAAGGCTCCCACCTGTGTGTGAGATATGGAAAGTCAGTGGTCAAGAAACGTAGTATTTCTGCCATCATAGACTTGCAGCTACCCATCCATAATTCCTATGTCATCTCAATGTATTTCTCACTTCAGGTTGTTTCTTGACTCTATATCTTCATTGTCTTTTAACTTGCTTATTCTTCCTGATGTACCTTACTTTAACTCCCTCTGTCATTCTGACTCTGGGCAGCCATAATACCATGTCACTGTGTTCATTACTGGTTGTGATACCATAGATATAGATTTACCCATTTATCTCTCTAGTTAGACTTAATAACAAATATTGTACATAGCAGGTGGTAAATAAATCTTTACTGGATATATGATGGATGAATGTGTGTTAGGTCTCACCTTGAATGGAGATGGTGGGGGTACCGGCAGGGGACAGGAGCGGGTGCCTACAGGTTCTGCCCAAGCCAGGCTTCGGCAGCCCTGCTGAGAAGGAGGATCCAGGGGAAGGCTACCATTGGGCGAGCCAGGGCCTTGGGAGCCTGGGGACTCGCTGCTGCAGGTGGAGCCTGAGCCTGGCTCAGGGCTGGCAGAGCAGTGGGTAAGCACATACTGCTCCCGGATGTATGAGGACTGGAAGATACGATGCCATATAGCTGTGTCAGATGAGGGGTTGGGTCCGGGATCCGTGACTGGCTCCGTCAGAGCTTCTGCACCTGCTGGAAAGCAGAAGAATGGGCCCAGCCCTGACCCTTATTCCCCTTAAACCCTCTCCAGCACAGCTACAAACAAATGCCACGGCACTCACTCTGTTCTGCGTCTCCTGCAGCCCATTGGCTCGACAGCTCTGCTGACACAGTGCCTGTCCCCAGTGGCTCTGTGGTATGCTCAGTGCCAGGGCTGGTGACAGATAACGCCTCCTCTGGAGATGGGAACACTGAACCACCCAAGCTCTGCCAACCAGGCTCTTGACCCTGGGGAAAATGGTATTGAGGAAAAAGTCTACTAATTTTATAATACTGTTTTCCAAGCATAATTTTAAGATGGGTCATAACAAGTAAAAGTAAAAATCCAGAAGTGAAAGGCCAGTAAGGGGCTGGAGAGGTGGCTCAGAGGTTAAGAGCTGGCTGCTCTTCCAAAGGTCCTGAGTTCAATTCCCAGCAAGCACATGGTGGCTCACAACCATCTACATTGAGATCTGTTGCCCGGGCATATATGTAGAGCAAATACTGTATACATAATAAATAAATAAATGTTTAAAAAAAAAAAAAAAAGGCCAGTAAGAAACAAGGGCCAGCAAAATGGCTCAGTGGGTAAAGGCATTTGCTGTGTAAATGTGACCACTTATGTTTGACCCCTGGAACCAATGTAAAGGTAGAAAGACAGGACTGAGTGTACAAAGTTGTCCTCTGACTTCCACAGGTATGCTATGGCTTGCATGCACCCACACACACTCAAAAATATAAAGTTTTTAAAGCTTTATTATTATTGATGTGTGTGTGTGTGTATGTGTGCATGTATACAAGTCACAGCTCACTTGTGTGGTCAGAGACAACTTGCAGGAGTTGGTTCACCCCTACCATGTGGGTCATGGGGATTGAACTCAAAGTCATCAGGCTTGGCAGCAAGTGCCTTAACATACATCTCCCCAGCCAAAATAGTTTGTCTTTTTTTTTCTTTTAATTAAAAATAATTCTGTAAGCCGGGCATTGGAGCGCATGTCTGTAATCCCATCACTCAGGAGGCAGAGGCAGGAGGATCTCTGTGAGTTCGAGGCCAGCCTGGTCTACAGAGTGAGTTCCCGGACAGCCAGCGCTGTTACACAGAGAAACCCTGTTTCAAAAAATGTTAAATAAATAAATAAATAAAAATGCTGTAAAATTGTGTCTCCTAGAAATGACAGGAAAGGTAAGCCCATGAGACCTCGACATGGATGCCTAACAAGTCCAGAACAATACTAATGCCCAGTTCTGCTAGCACAGAAGGGAGAAATCTCACCAATTTCCATCCTAGACAAA
>CAJQZJ010032426.1:2406021-2427578 GCA_907164525.1 Lophiomys imhausi
GAGTCCAGGACAGCCAGAGCTACACAGAGAAACCCTGTCTCGAAAAACCAAAAAAAAGCCGGGCGGTGGTGGCGCACGCCTTTAATCCCAGCACTTGGGAGGCAGAGGCAGGCGGATCTTTGTGAGTTCGAGGCCAGCCTGGTCTACAAAGCGAGTCCAGGACAGCCAGAGATATTCAGAGAAACCCTGTCTCGAAAAAACAAAAAAACAAAAAACAAAAAAACAAAAAACAAAATCCTGCCGGGCGTGGTGGCGCACACCTTTAATCCCAGCACTTGGGAGGCAGAGGCAGGCGGATCTCTGTGAGCTCCAGGCCAGCCTGGTTTACAAAGCCCAGGACAGCCAGGGCTACAGAGAGAAACCCTGCCTCGAAAAACTAAAAACAAACAAACAAAAAAACAGCAAAATCCCTGCATTATACACATAGGAGGAAGTGGGCACAGAGATGGTAACTTGCTTAAATCAAATAGCCAAAAAGTAACAAAGTTGAGACTGGAGGCAGCACAGACCCAGGCTTTTCTATCAGCAAGTGCTACTGAAAATAGCCAGGTACTGCTTGCTTGCTTACTTGGTTTTAGTTTAGCTTGGTTTGGTTTTGGTTTTTCGAGACATGGTTTCTCTGTTTAGCCCTGGCTGTCCTAGACTTGCTTTGTAGACCAGGCTGGCCTCGAACTCACAGAGATCCGCTTGCCTCTGCCTCCCGAGTGCTGGGATTAAAGACGAGCATTAGCATGCCCAGCACTTGCTTGCTTCTAAAAAGATTTTTAAAGCGGGCTCATATGGTGGCGCACGCCTTTAATCCCAGCACTTGGGAGGCAGAGGCAGGTAGATCTCTGTGAGCTCCAGGCCAGCCTGGCCTACAAAGCCCAGGACAGCCAGGGCTACACAGAGAAACCCTGTCTCGAAAAACTAAAAAAAAAAAAAAAAAAAAAAAAAGATTTTTAAAGTATATTTTTGTGTATAAGTGTTGTTTGCATGTATGCCTATGGCCCATGTGCATGCCTAGTGCCCAAGGTAACAAGAGGGGGTCATATCCCTTGGAACTGGAGTTAGTGGATAGTTGAGTCACCATGTGGGTACTGGGAAACAAACCTGGGTCCTCTACAACAAGAAATGCTCTAACCATTGAGGATCTCTGCAGCCCAGACAGTGTTGTATATATGGTATATATAGACAGTGCTGTATATATGGAACTGTGTGAAGTAGTTTTAGGTGCATGCCACTAAGCCTGACAAGCTGAGTTCGATCCTCATCACCCCCATGGTAGACAGAAAGAACCAACTCCCAGAGTTGTCCCTTCCACAAGACGCGCCACCAAGAGCACACACATGCATGTGTACACATACACACACATAAATAGACAAGTAAATGTAATGTTGAGAAAATCTAAAAGAAAGCCAAGTGCAATGTTTTACAGGACAACCCCACTGGGAGGATCCCAGCACAATCTTTGTGGGACTCTAGGGGACTATCAGATTCTCAGCAAAGACAGGGAAGAAGGGAGATACCAGGACTTCAGCCCTCCTGGCCCACCTCGAATACCCCAGCCCAGTCCTACCCCTAGAGCATGGGATCGGAAGCCATCCACCCTGAAAAGTGAACAGTAGCCAAGCAGCTGGTCCCCAGGGTAGAGTGCTGGGATCTCTCGGGGGGTCAGTAGTGCCTCCACCGCGTCAGGCACAAACCAGTCCACGGAGATGTCACTCAAAGCAGGTTCCAGGGCCTTCCGCAGAGCCTGCACCAGCTGCAAGGAGTGCCACGGGACATGGGGGGAAAGGAGATGTCACAAATAGATGGATCAGTCAGGCTGCCCTGGCCTGAGCTCTGTCACATGGGTGGGACAAGTCTTGAAGACTAGACTCCTTCCTTACAGGTCATAACAGTAAGATTCGGGGGCTGCCCAGAGGCTGTGTCCCAGCTTCCACAGTCTCCCTCCCAGTGGCATCAATAGTTCTAGTTGGTTCTCAGGGAAAGAGACACTGGACCAGAAAGAAGTCTTGGCTAGAGTGGCCAGATCATAAGGCCTGGCCAGGCTGTTTCAGATTCCATGTATAATGGTGGAGAGAGACCTCCAGGAGTAGGCAAGCAAGCATAAGCTCACACACACCTTGGGCTGCAATCTCTCCCCAGGTCTCAGGACATAGGCCTGCCCCCTGCTGAGCACAGACAAGTCATGGAGCAGCTGGTGGCAGGCAGGTGCCAACGCAAAGGAGAAACACCTGGCAGGGAAGGGAAGCAGCTGTGACATCAGGAGTATCTTAGGGGGCCAGCCTTAGCTACTTAGCTAGTCACATCTGCCCACTCCATACCTGGCTGCCCCTCTGTGCCACCTCATGAGCTCCAGGGCATGGTGAGTGGTGGCAGCGGTTGGTGAGGCAGCAGTGATGAGGAACAGCTGTCGAGGGTGGGCCCTGTGCTGTGGTTGCCCTAAGGCCCAATCCAATACAGCCAGCACATCAGGGGGACCACTCGCAGCCTGAAGAGTCTCAATGCTCTTACAGATCAGCTGGACAGTCTCCTGGAGAGGAAAGGCTTAGTCTGGGCCGGACTGGGGCTGGGCTGAAACATCTCCACAGAGCCCCCAAAACCTGACTCATACTCACATCACTGCAAGGCCTGCTCTCTGGGAAGAGTGGCTGTACCATTGTCCCAAACATGACGAGGTTGACAAGCGTCTGAGCTGGGAGGGATTTTACAGCCAAAACAACAGCATCCTGGGGAGAGGCAGAATGAAAACAATGAGGGGCCCCACAGGTGCTGGCAAAGAACAAGAAATGCCAGATTTGTTTATCTTCCCCAGGCTGTAGTTAAACAGGGGGCTGACTGAGGTAATGTGAGAGAAGCCCTGAGCATGTGAGAAAGTGTGTCCTTGGGAACATAAGGGAGTCTTGAAGTATGTGAGAGACATTTGGGTGTGGGACTCTCTGGAGGAGTATGTGTGGGTGAAGTTTTTGTCCCCATGCCTGGCTTACAGAGTATGACTCTGTAGAAAAGAGAGACTCTTGGGCACCAGAGATGGTGGCACATGCCTTTAATACCCCAGCACTTGGGAGGCAGAGGCAGGTGGATCTGTGAGCTCAAGACCAACCTGGTCTACATAGTGAGTTCCGGGACAGCCAAGGTTATATAGAGAGACCCTGTCTCAACAGAATGAAACCAAAAGGGTGGCTCTTGGAATCTGGAAGAGACATGTGCAGGTATGAAAGTAACGGAGGTAGATCTGGCCCCTGTCTGGTAGATAGTAAGTTAAGTGACAGGGTAACTCCTGACATCAAGAGGCTGTTTCAGCCTACCTCAGCCTTCTGCCAACCTCCACCCCCATGCCCAGCGCTGCCCACACTTTGTGCCCCACAGGCCTTGTGTCCTGCACCGCTGCCATCTACTAAGAAGAGGAGTTCCCGGGCAGCTGCACTCAGGTGTCCAGGATTGGAGCTCAGGTCTGGGCAGAAGCTCAGCACCAGCACAGGGTTCAGCAAGATATCCTTATGGAAACGCCGCTGCAGGAACCGCACCTGAGCACAGAAGCCAGGCAGAGTTAGCCTGAGCCAGGGGCACTGCAGCTGTGTCTAGGTGGGGCATACGGACCCGGCCTTGGGGCCTTTTCTATCGACCCACTGAGAGGAGGCTCTTCTTTGTAGCAACAGAATGATAGCATATGTATTGCCTGCCTACCTTATACCTGTGTCCACCCTCAGAGACCTATGTCAGAGGGATCCATGCAGGGCTTTCTGCAACTACTGATACTGTTTTAGCCAGCACCAAAGCTTGATCCTACATTATTCATACCTGACGGTCCCCATCACTGCCTCTTCGCTGCAACCTCTGAAAGTCATGGCGGGCCCTCACTTGGGCCTCATATTCTGCTGAGCTCAAGCTGCCAGCCTCCAGCATCAAGTGTGGTTGATGAGGCTCTGAATAGAAGAGACACAACTCAGTCAGGTAGCCTCTGCCTCTGAACCCCAACTGCCCAGCCCTTCTGTCTTCAGAGGACCCCTGCAGGTCCAGCCTCTTTGCCTAAGGGGGGCCCATCTTCCAAGATGACTTGGTCCATCTTCTTTCTTGCCAGGGGTTCTGAACTGTCATTGAAAACTGCTCTCTATGCCATTCCTAAGCATATCAGAGCTGGCCCACTGTGTGACCCATCTCTCACCACTGGGGTACAAGAGGATCTCCAAGGCCCGATCACATTGATGGCCCTCTGCCAGGGTGACACAGATAGTTGCTGCAGAGCTGGCATGAGGGAGGGCATCTGCTCGCAGGGCATGAGAGGGGCTCTCCAGGCCTGAGGAACAAAGAGCTAAAGATGAGTCAGAGTCCCTTCACTTCAGGCCCCAAGGGCACTGGTGCTGGCTTTCCAGATAATGGTGTCCATGGGCAGGGATTATGGCTGATTTAGCTGAGTGCTCAGAATCTGATCTTATGTAGACTTATATAAGGCTTGTACAGACTTATTTTTTTAAACATTTATTTATTTATTATGTATACAGTATTTGCTCTACGTATATGGCTGGGCAGATCTCAATGTAGATGGCTGTGAGCCACCATGTGGTTGCTGGGAATTGAACTCAGGACCTTGGGAAGAACAGCCAGTGCTCTTAACCTCTGAGCCACCTCTCCAGCCCTATACAGACTTATATAGACAAGGAAGGACTTATCTGCTTAAAGGGGGTAGAATGTAGGTTCTCAGTTCTATGATCAAGCTGGTCAGAAGGTTACATATTCAATTAGCATCCTCCCCCCCACACACCTCTTGCACACACACACACAAAAAAAAAATCTATTCACTCACTTAGACCATAGTGCAGAGATCCACATAGACAGAAACAAAAATACTAATTAGAGGTTCCTAAGACAGGCCTCTGTCTTCTTTTTCCCCTGTCTTCTCACCTATGAACTGTGAATTATTTCCTAGTCTACCACACTGAGTGACGTGGCTTAAGCCAGATACACCTACCTGCCAACAAACACGGTCCAGTCACCAGCATCTCGAAAGAGAAGGTATATGGAGCAGGACAGTGGGCAGGGCCTGAGAATACGTCTGGAGGGACAGTTGGCTGCTCCCAAGTCCGTCCTTCCTCCTCAGGGCTACCTACACTGAAGCAGCTCGTGGGGCTAGAACGGACCACAAGGAAGGTTGTTGGGCTACCTTGAAGGTCACTAGCTCTTCTGACTGACTGGGCCCTCTCCCTTCTTCACTCTGTCCAGCCCCTGGGGCCCCCTCAACCACACTAGACCCAGAGAAGTTGAGGGAGGGATGAAGAGAATCACCATAGGCCCAACCTGTCGTCGCAGAGCCCCGGAGACCTGGGGGACCCCGGCAGGCCTGGCTGGGCCAGTGGAGTGAACACAGTGGGCAGGGCCACATGCATCACCCCATCAGGCCTCGAGGGCAGCTCCCGGCTGCTGCACAGGGTCACTGTCATGGTACCAGCCGCAGCAACAAGGCCAGTGGGCAACACCAGCGTGGACCGAGCTTGGGCCAGATCCAGGACGAGATGACCTATGGCAAGTAAGAAAAGGCTTCAGGGGGCACTGGAAGCAGAGAAGATGGGGGAAGATAGTGGTAGTGGGGGATACTGAGGCGCAATGCCTCGCAAAGCAGGACTTTGTGTCACTGGCAAGACATATGAAACAGGATAGCACATGAGGTGAATGATGGCGGGAGTCAGGCAGATGGAGGGAACTAGCTGTCAGCAGGCAAGAGCACAACCACTCCATGGGTAATGGAGGACTGAGAAGGGGCATATTCATTCCTGACGTCCTGGAAGGCCCTGTCTTTCCCTGTCTGCCCCCTCTTGTTCAGCCTTAGTCTGCAAACAACCTAAAGAGCCTCTCTTGGGGACTGACACCTCCCTCTAGACCAGGATACGAGATATGTTCACAAATTCTCTGCTCACGAAAAGTGGAAGACTCCCCAACACCCAGCTAGGGCAGATCCTGCCGGTTCTGCCTTCTCAAAGAAGTAAAGGGCAGCAAAGTGCTTAGAAGCAGGCTAGAGGACACAAAACAGCATTCACACGCAAAGCACAGGCTGTGTTTAGGATGTAGGCCTCTTTGTTTGTTTGTTTTGTTTTAAAGAGATTTTATTTATTCATTATGTACACAGTGTTGTCTGCAGTTACGCCTTCATGCCAGAAGAGGGCACCAGATCCCAGTATAGATGGTTGTGAGCCACCATGTGGTTGCTGAGAATTGAACTCAGGACCTCTGGAAGAGCAGCCAGTGCTCTTAACCTCTGAGCCATTTCTCCAGCCCCAGGATAAAGGCCTCTTTTAGGAGGAGAGTGGGGGTGGGGATGTTTGAAAGAGTCACCACTGCTGCTGGGTGTGACCATCCACATGGGTCGGCCCCAGTTGAGCTTTCCGGCTCTGCTTTGCCTTATCTGACTACAATCATCTGCTCATCCTCTCCAGAAAGACTTGTTGAACAAGTTAAAGGAAGAAAAAGATAAAAAGAAAGAAGATAAAAAATAAAAAGTAGGTGAGAGGGGGAGAGAGAGAGTGGTGGCTCACAGCTTTAATCCTAGGACTTTGGAGGCAGAGGCAGTTGGATCTCTGAGAGTTCAAGGCCAGCCTGGTCTACATTGTGAGTTCCAGGACAGCCAGGGCTGTATATAGAGACCCTGTCTCAAAAAATAAAAACAAACAGGCAAACACAACAACAAAGTGGGTGCTCCTACCCATCCAGCTGAGGCCCGATACAGTGAGAAGAACACAGAGTCAGGTTTGAGTCTCAGCTCTGTGACTTCTAATTGTGTCATTTGACAACCCTCTTGGGGGCCCTTCATTTCCTCATCAATAAAAATGGAGAACACAGTTATATCTCAAAGATCATGGTGAGGAACAAATAAAATAATTAATGCAAAGCACCCAAAATTTAAGGACCATCACTTTTGTTATCAATTAATGGTTGAAGGAAATAATGCATAGTCTATGCTCTTTGTATACAGTATAGAACATACAGGGTGGATATACAGAATATAAGCTAGATATTACTTGGGGTCCTGTATATCCATCACCTTTGTTTATACCATCACTCCAACTCTGATCTGACTCTTCCAGTTAAATTCTGGTTCCTCTTTCTGGAACACTCCTAGGGCTAGAGCCCAGACCTTATTCCTGCTTCTGCCTGTCTATGAGGCTTAACCCAACTCTCAGCATCACTAAATTCTGTCCCTTTTCTTACCTGATAGTCATATGAACAATGACTCAGATGAGTATACAATGAATAAGCAAAAGAATAGGATGCAAACAACAGAACACGGAACAGGGCGGGACTGTCACCTCCTGCAGCATTCACTGGGCTCCTTTGTCCCAGGTTCTGTGTTAGATGATGGGACCTAGAAATGACCAAAGCACAGCCCCAAATTCAGGAGCCAGTGCTGGGGGGAGGGGGGGACAGACAAGCAGAATACAGTAACATTTACTCTCTCTTAAGTGCTTCTGGCCAGACAGCAAGGGAAGAGCGCAATCAATAAGGAAGACTTTCATAAGGAGAAGCATTTGAGTAACTCTCAAAGAACAAACACAAATGCATTATTAGTTAGAACCAGGGGATGATGGAGCAGGTAAGTATAAAAGGAGCTCTTGTAGAAGTGCTGTGGTACCCGGTGCCAGAGGGAGGCTAGCGAGATGGAGGGACAACCTGGGCTGTTAGACAGGACTTGCGTTTATTCCAGAGCTAGTCAGTTCACAGATTCACCAGGGAATTGGCTCATGCATGTAACCTAAGAGGTAAGAAACTGCGGAGGACTCCCTTGGGGGAGGAGTGTTCTCTGTGTCATCCTAAAGATATGGCCATCTGGATTGTAGGGGGTCTTTGGTATTCTATAAACTATGCCTTTTGTGTCTCTCTGCCTGGCTGCGAACCTCAGACTCGGCCCAGGGCCACATTCTTTCAGCACTCAGTCCAGGTCAGGTGGCCAGCCCGTGATTGCTGGATAAAGAGATGAATCAATGGATGGAAAAGAAAATCGGTATCTGGAAGAAGAAGAAAGAAGGCTGGCGGGAGGCACGAGGGTGCAAGAACCTGAGCTGTGGCTGGCATTCGAGAGCGTGGGCTCAGGCTCGGAGCTTACATACCCTGTACGCAGCGGCGGGGCGTAGAGGTTCCCAGTCCCGGGCCCAGAGCGAGGCAGCAGGCGGCCTGAGAGCGGCGCCGGCTCTGCAGCTGGAAGGAGACCCGCCGTCCAGCCGCTTCGGCTTCGAAGCCAGACACCACCTCCGCCTCAGCCAGCGGGTACACGAACACGCCTGCGAGCCGGGAGCGGGCAGACGCGCTGTCGAACCCCGCCTAGCACTGACTACCTCCCCGCGCCCCGCACCCCGACCTCACCGTCCACAGGCTGGGGCTGCGGGTTGTGGTAAGTGAGCCGGGCCCGCAGGCTGAGGCAGGGTCCCTTGGCATAGGCGCGGACACAGGAGTCGGTGAGAGGCAGCGGCGTCCAGCTGGAGGGACAGTACAGGCCGGGCATGGTGCCCACCCTGCGTGAAAAGGGGCTGGATGAGGGGCGCCCCGCCCCGTGTCGTCCTGAACTGTAGCTAGGCTACCCTGCCCTAACTCCGGCTGCGGACCAAGGTTAGCAGAGGGCGCAAGGCTGAGTCGGAGGCCCCCCTACCCCCGTCCCTCCCTCCGCCTCCAGGCAGACAGATGGCGGGGCAGATAAGAAAAGGAGGGTTGCGGGGATGGCAAGATGGGCATCCTCGCCCGTTACCTGGATAGCCGGAGCGGAGGGAGCGCAGCTCTCGGCAGCGGGGGAGCGGAGGGTTAATGGTTAACCCTCCAGTCCAGGCGCCTTCCAGTCCCCCCGCGGCGGGTGGGGGGAGTCGGCCACAGCTGTTCAGCTGTTCCCGCACCTTCTAGGGGCCTCGCCTCCGCCCCCGTACCTGCCCCCTTCCTCCGGGCTCCCCACGGTTGCCAGCTGTCGGCGCTTAGGGAGAGATGGAAGATACACTCTGGGTGGAGAGTAAAGGTTTAAAGGGACAGCATCGCCCCAGGCGCTCCTAGCTCGCAAGGGTCCCCTGGGACCAGGGACCTGAGGCTGCGGACCAGCTTGGCAGGCTGCAGCTAGGAAGAACAAGAAAGGGACGCGAAAACGCGTCTCGGGTGGTCGGACGTGCAGAGGTGAGTCCCCGTGGTTGTGTCCAGAGCTCCTCTCCTCACCCCCCGCCCCGTTGGCCTGAGACTGGGTAGCCACAGGGGATGCTCCAGGGTAGGGTCTTGGGATCGCCCCCTCCCTTTGGCCGCCCGAGCCTCACCGTCACTTCTTGGAGGAGCCGTGGGCTTCTCGTCCAGACCAGAGTGGATGATGCTTCCCTCCGAGCTCCGCGCGGCCCTTGTTCCTGCACCTGCGGGATCCCGCTTGGAACTACGGCTGAGACCCTGTGAGCCGGGGAGAGGGGAGCCAGCCGGGCTGCTGGTAGTCCCGCCCAGGCTCCCAGAGGCCGCCCCTCCAGCCCGCCCCTCCGCCCCGCCCGCCGCTGCGGAGGGGACTGCGGCTCCGCTCCCTCGGGCACCGTCCCACGCCCCCGCGCCGGCGGCGCCAGGCGGGACGCCGCAGTACAGAAAGCCTGCATCTAGCCTCGGCACGACCTCCACCAGCGCCAGGATGGGGCCCCACCTCTCCATCCTTCTGGAGGTGAGAAGGTCCCCGAGCAAACCGGTGCGGCCGGGTCTGCAGGCACACACCCCCTTCCCAGCCCTGCAGTGGCCCACCCACCCACCGCCCCGCCCCGGGAGGACTCCGGTCCACTGCAGTGACCCTCCCCCACCACCGCAGCGGAAGCCAGGGCCCCGCCATCTACACAGAAACCTCCCCTTTGGCGGCACTTGCCTTCGTTTCGTGTGTGCCCACCAAAGCGACTCCCCCTCAGTCGCGGCTCCCCGTGACCGACCGCGGCCACGTCCCCGCCCGGAAGCAGCCGGCGCACCCCTGCAGTGTTGTACCCTTCCTTTTCTGGGAGCCGGGAGGATGCGCAGGATGGCTTTCTTGCTCACGGGCCTTGAGAGTGCAGCCTTCCAGCTATGCCAGGGGTGCGGGCTGTTCCTGTCGCAGCAGTGGCCGCTGCCCCCCATTTGTCAGAATAGCACCCGAGGAAGAGACGTTCTTGCTCGAAAAACGGGTCTCTTGGTATTGGCAGGATTTTCGCGTGTTTCCCATTGCAAAACGTTAGGAAAGTCTGTAAAATCTCCCCTAGGACCTTGAAGGAAGACTCTCTAAGAACCCCGGGAAGTGAGAGGAGGTATGTTTGATGTCACCGGTGCAAGCACCCTAAAGATGCCCCGCTCCAATTCTGCAAAGAGACGTTAAGGAGAGCTGAGGGTGAAGCAACGGGTTTTAAAGCCTGACCCAGGCATTTCCACCCCCACTCACGAACTCTATCCTGGTAAATCCACTTTCGGTCATCACGCAATCCTAGAAGGAACCCCTGCCTCTTTGAGCATCTGAACCCTCTTGATCCCACCCTTCTATTAACATCACTTAGCAAGACAGACACAACTTGTTGGCCTTTGCTTACTGAGCCATTTTCCTGCCCCACTCCCCACCCCATCCTGTTTTAGTAGTTTTTGTTTTGTTTTGTTTTAAATAATATCTCACACTGTTGACCAGGCTCTCTGGTGCTGAGATTACAGGCATGGATGGACCGCTATAATTTATGCTCGAGGTGTGAGGTAAAGGAGTTTTCTGTCTGTCTGTCTGTTTGTTTGTTTGTTTTACTTATGGATGTCCAGTAGCTCAGGCCATTTCTTTAAAATACTATTTGGAGCCAGGCGATGGTGGCGCATGACTGTCATCCCAACACTTGGGAGGAAGAGGCAGACAGATCTCGGAGTTTGATATCAGGCTGGTCTACAGAATGAGGTCCAGGACACCCCGAGCTACACGGAAAAACAAAACAAAATAAAACAAATGAACACAAACACACACAAAAATTGAGGATGACTCAGTGGATAAGGATAAAAGTGCTCGATGGCAAGCAAACACAACCTGAGTGTGATTCCTGGGACCCACACGGCGGGAAGAGGGCATTGACTCCCACGGGTCTATGAATGCTTTGTCTATGTGTACACATGTGGATGACATGAATGCCTGTCTCAAGGGGCCGGAAGAGGACATCAAATTCCCTGGAACTGGAATTCAGGGTGGTTGTAAGCCACAATGTAGGTGCTGGGATTCCAACCCTGGTTCTCTGCAAGAACAAGAGCTTTTAACCCCTTACCCATCCCTCCAGTCCCAAATAGATGCAATTAAAAAAAATTTTAAATACTGAGCCACTGAGGTGGCACATGCCTTTAATTCCAGCACTCAGGAGGCAAAGGCAGGTGGATCTCTGCAAGTTCAAGGCCAGCCTGGTCTACAAAGGGAGTCCAGGAGAGTCAAGGATAGTCTCAAAAAACCTAAAATAAATAAATACTATTTTTGGGAGGCAAAGACAGAAGGATCATGACTTTGAAACCAACCTGGACTACATGAGAACTTTTTTGGGGACGGGGTTGATATTTTTCGAGACAGGGTTTCTCTTTGGGTAGCCCTGGCTGTCCTGGAACTCATTTTGTAGTGCAGACTAGACTGGAACTCACAGAGCTCAGCCTGCCTCTACCTGAGACCTTAGCTTGAAAACAAAACAAACAAATAAATAAAAATAAAAACACTCTCTTTCCCTCCATTGAACTGCTTTTTTGTCTATCAAAAATAAGTTTGTGGGCCTGTGAGGTAGTGGCTTAGTGGGTAAAGGCACTTGCCACCAAGCCAGTCCTCAGAGCAAGCTGGTCTTGTCCACATGCTTCTAGTCCATTCTACCCCATGTTAATCCCTGTTCTCCCTGCTTCTTCCTGCTCTGACCTTGTGGTCCTTCACAGCCCCCTCTCTCCTCTCCTCTCAATCCTACCCTCCCCCCCTTTGCCCCCAATCCCCCTTCCCCTTCTTCTCAGAGAAGGGCCCCTCCCCCCAACTAACTGCATCCTCTTCCACTGAAGCCAGTCAACCAGCCCAGACAATCTGACTGTAGGCAACAGAGTAGGTGTCAGGGATAGCGCCTGCTCCAATTGATAGGGAGCCCACATAAAGACCAAACTGTCCCCCAGCTCCATGAGTGTAGGGGGCCTGGGTTCAGTCCATGCAAGTTCTTTGGTTGATGGTTCAATCTCTGTGAACCCCTATGGGCCTAGGTTAGAGTCTTTGTTGGTCTTATTATGTAGTTCTTGTTCCCTTCTCGTGCCTCTGTCCTTCCACAAGATCTCAGGACTCTATCCAATATTTAGCTATGGGTCTAAGCAACTGTTTTGATCCTTTCCTGGGTGGAGCCTCTCAGAAGACAGTCTTGCTATGCTCCTGTCTGCAAGTATAGCGGAACATCATTAATAGAGTCAGGGGTTGGCTCTCTCCCATAGGTTGGGTCTTAAATTGGGCCAGTCACTGGCCGGCCATTCCCTCAATCTCTGCTTCATACTTATCCCTGCATGTCTTGTAGGCAGGGTAGATTTTGGGTAAAGGGTTTTGTGGGTGGGTTGATGTCCCCCTTCTCCAACGGCAGTCTTTTGTGGCTTTGGAAGATGGCCACTAAGACCTAGTTATACCACTCCTGGGCATATACCCTAGAGATGATCCACCATAACACAAGGACAGTTGCTCAACTATGTTCATAGCAGCTTTGTTCATAATAGCCAGAACCTGGAAACAACCTTGTAGGAAAAAAAAATAACTAATTAAATTGTTTACTCATATTTATATTACATTTAAATATAAATATTATATTGGTTCAGAGGTGTTAATCCTTAACCTGCCATTATAAATAAATACACACAGACATCATGTGGATTTTAACAAGCCTAGGCCTAAGTTGTACAATCCTAGCCCATCTAAGCTAGCTCATAATTCTATTACTCCAATATAACCCCATATATACATACGTCCCTTTGGACTATTATTCTCCACGATATGCCGATGTTCCAGGCCATGTGGAAGGATCTTCTTTAATCTACCCCATGGCGTGTCCTCCTTGTCTGCTCCTGGCTTCTCTCCGGCAAACTTCTTCCCATGATGCTCCCTGTCTCTCAAAAAGCCTGTGTGCACCTTAGTCCCACCTATCTGTCTTTGCCCAATCTCCAGGCCTCAGCATTTATTTAATCAATCAGAGTCAATTAAGTAACAGACAGCAAACAGGACCAATTAACATTTAGAATGCTTAACACCACCCCATCACAACCTAGATCTCCCTCAACTAAAGAATGGATAAAAAAATTTACACAATAGAATTGTGTACATTTTACACAATGGAATACTACTCAGCTATTAAAATCAAGGAAATCATGAAATTTGCAGGCAAATGGATGGAACTAGAAAAGATCATCCCCAGTGAGGTTACCTAGGCCCAGAAAAACACAGATGGTATGTACTCACTTACAAAAGGATATTAGCCATACAGTACAGGATAACCATTCTACAATCCACAGATTCAAAGAAGCTAAGTAACAAGGAGGGCCCAAGGGAGGATGCTTGAATCTCACTCAGAAAGTGAAAAATATAGACATTGGAAATAGATGAAGAGAGGGAACTAGGTGGGAGAGGGGGTGGAGAGAGGAACGAAAGTGGGGATCAGGTGGGGGAAATCAGGGGTGGGAGGTGGTAGGGCTGGGAGAGAGAAGGGAAACTAATGGGGTGGGATCTCTGGGACAAACTGGAGACCTGTGACAGGGTAGGCTCCTGGGAGGAAATATGGGTGACTCTAGCTGAGAACCCTAGCAGTGGGGGATATGGAGACTGAAGTGGCCGGAAAATATCTTTTAAACCCAGAAAAAAAAAGTTGCTGAGACATTAATGATGGAGTGGTGTTAAGCATTCTAAATGTTAATTGGTCCTGTTTGCTGTCTGGTACTTACTTTGTCTCTGATTGGTTACATAAATGCTGAGGCCTGGAGATTGGGCAGACAGAGTAGGCAGGACTAAGGTTCACAGGCTTTTAGAGAGATACAGAGCATCTTGGGAAGAGGAAGGTTGCCTGAGAAGAAGCCAGGAGTAAACAAGGAGGACACACCATGGGGTAGATTAAAGAAGATCCTTCCAAGCCGGGCGTGGTGGTGCACGCCTTTAATCCCAGCACTTGGGAGGCAGAGGCAGGTGGATCTCTGTGAGTTCGAGGCCAGCCTGGTCTACAAAGCAAGTCCAGGACAGCCAGGGCTGTTACACAGAGAAACCCTGTCTCGAAAAACCAAAAAAAAAAAAAAAAAAAAGAAGATCCTTCCACGTGGCCTGGAACATCGGCTTAGTTTGGAGAATAATAGTCCAAAGGGATGTGTACATATGTATGGGGTTATGTTTGGGTAATAGAACTATGAGCTAGCTTAGATGGGCTAGGATTGCACAACCCAGGCCTAGGCTTGTTAAAATCCACCCAGTGTCTGTGTGTATTCATTTATAATGGCAGGTTAAGGATTTACACTGACAACCAATTAAAGATAATATAAATACTGGTTAAATAGTTTAATTAGCTACATATTTTTTCTACATATGGCACCCAATGTGGGGCAATTAGAATCCATGTTTACAGCCTTAGAAGGCCCGGATGAGAAGTCATTTCCTAGACAAAGGTGGGGGGGGGGCGCCTTTAACAAAAGCTACTGCCTTGCAGCAAAGGTGGGAAACCTAGCTCTCTTTATATGCTAAATAACCGGCAGCCTTCTAAACAGAGTTGAGAATGGAATTAACCTCCTAAATTAAAAATGGAGGAATTCATAATGTCTCAATATGTTTGGATTCCAATTGAGTTTGTTTCTCTTAACATACAGATAATTTTTACACTGACAATTGTGGTTCTATGTATACTTTTTGAGAAAGATTTGACTAGGATAGGCTTAAGGATATCTGAAAGGGAGAGAGCTTACAGATGTAATGCTAAGCTGCTGACTATAACAATGGGGGAAGGAAGGAGGCCCAACCTGATACAAAAGATGTCAGTGGGAACTCACAAGTGCCTGAGAACTAGGTACTTATCAAGAGTATCTGGGAAAGGCCCACCAAGGATATAGTCAAAGCTAGATTTCAGGAACAATAAACAGAACTTTAATTACAACACGGGATGGCAGGATTAGACAAAGGCTTTTGAAATGTTGTTGTTTCTTTGCTTGAATTTTGTTTGGATGTCTTTAATTTTCCTATATCAGGAGGTAAAAAGGATGTTTTTTGTCGTTTGACAGTGCTGAGATGTAAAAGATTTTTAAAGATATAAAGACAAAAGGGTCACGAGCCAGTCTTCTTAGATGTGGGACACCACTGAAAAACTGGTTTCAAGAGAGATATTAGACCCTACAGGAGATATATTGGGTAGGATGGTGCATGCCTTTAATACCACCATTTGGAAGACAAAGACAAATGGATCTCTGACCTTTGCCAAGGTCAGCCTGGCCTACAAAGTAAATCCAAGACAAGGATATACAGAGAAATCCTGTCTCAAAGAAAAAAATAGAGAGATATGTTAATTGTGAAAAATTATATATTTTCAGAACAAAGGAACCAAACACCAAAGAAGACAATATAAGGCCAGATGGTCCAGCTCAAAGACTGTTCCAGCCATGACTTTAATGAAGTCCTGAACTTTCCCATCCAAAGTTCATCTTCAAACTAAATAGCTTAACCAATTTTTTTCTATTTTATTTGGGTCCCCAAACAGGTTTTCTACATCCCAATTCAGCAGGAAGCAATTTTAAGAGAGCGACGTCCCATTCCCAAAAGGTGGGGGGATAATATTTTGGTCATTTGATATGTTACAGAAGTTATTTAGGGGGATTGTTTACAAATTGTTAAATAGTCTAATTAAACAAGGCATAGGAGGTTAGACTCAAGGACTTTTCTATTTCTTTTTCTTTATCCTTTTTCTCTTATATAGGGAAAAAGGACTTAAAAAGAAAAAGAAGGGGAATATATGTATATAATATAGAAATGATAAGATATAAGGATAGATTATTGAATCTGAGCCGGGTGGTGGTGGCGCACGCCTTTAATCCCAGCACTTGGGAGGCAGAGGCAGGCGGATCTTTGTGAGTTCGAGGCCAGCCTGGTCTACAAAGTGAGTCCAGGACAGCCAAGGATACACAGAGAAACCCTGTCTCGAAAAACCAAAAAAAAAAAAAAAAAAGATTATTGAATCTGCTCTAAAACTTAAAACTATTGTTATTCTTAAAATAAGGTTATCTTTTGATACATTAGTATAGAATTTTGTATATTGATAAAAATAAGATTAGTTTTGATAGAATTTTACAATTTGCTTATTCAATGACAGATTTATAAATCAATAGATGTCTTCACAACCCTCAGAGATGTACAGAAATTGGCCATTAAAGATTATTATTATTTTAAGAATTGTTTGATGCCGGGCGGTGGTGGCGCATGCCTTTAATCCCAGCACTTGGGAGGTAGAGGCAGGTGGATCTCTGTGAGTTCGAGGCCAGCCTGGTCCACAAAGTGAGTCCAGGACAGCCAGAGCTGTTACACAAAGAAACCCTGTCTCGAAAAACCAAAAAAAAAAAAAAGAATTGTTTGACTTTAAGACAGTCAGTCCTGATAGCTCCCATTTGACTTGGAAGAAAACAATGAGCATCAAAAAGAAATCTCCCATCAGTAGATAATTCCTACTGGACAAAAATGTCCCTGCTTTCTCAACAGACTATATACAGTCCAAAGATGGACTAGAGCTTAAATGCAGGTAAGTTGATGTCCTAATTCTGTAGAGACAGAATGGGAAAATCCTTATTTCCTGCTGCACAATGAGGTCTATGAAAAATGCTTGGCCAGAAGGCTGAAGATGATGCTCCAACGGTATCAAGAGATATTTGGGACTGTCTAGGCAACAAACTGTCATTTTTTTTCTTTTTGGAAGCTGTTCTTCTGTGCTTCCTACTCACTCAAATAATGACTTTATGCCTTCTTAAGTCTTTGATGGGGTTGAAGACATAATAGCTATAAAATTTCAATTAAACTTGAGTTATTTAGGATTTAAAAAGAAATATAGGATATGATAGAAAATATTTAGGTTCAGAACTTTAGACACATCAAGATAGATGATTTTTTCTTCTTCAAGATTGCCTGATAGAAATAGGCTAAACAAAGCCAGCCGTGGTGGCGCACACCTTTAATCCCATCACTCGTGAAGCAGAGGCAGGCGGATCTCTGTGAGTTCGAGGCCAGCCTGGTCTACAAAGCAAGTCCAGGACAGCCAGAGATACACAGAAAAACTCTGTCTCGAAAAAAAACAAAAAAAAAAAGAGAAAGAAATAGGCTAAACATTATGTATGTACCTTTTATTCTTTTTATTAGACAAAAGAGAAATGATGGGGTGGTGTTAAGCATTCTAAATGTTAATTGGTCCTGTTTGCTGTCTGGTACTTTGTCTCTGATTGGTTACATAAATGCTGAGGCCTGGAGATTGGGCAGACAGAGTAGGCAGGACTAAGGTTCACAGGCTTTTAGAGAGATACAGAGCATCTTGGGAAGAGGAAGGTTGCCGGAGAAGAAGCCAGGAGTAAACAAGGAGGACACACCATGGGGTAGATTAAAGAAGATCCTTCCATGTGATCTGAAACAATGGCTTAGTGTGGAGAATAATAGTCCAAAGGGATGTTTATATATGTATGGGGTTATGTTTGGGTAATAGAACTATGAGCTAGCTTAGATGGGCTAGGATTGCACAACCCAGGCCTAGGCTTGTTAAAATCCACCCCGTGTCTGTGTGTATTCATTTATAATGGCGGGTTAAGGATTAACACAGCCAACCAATTAAAGATAATATAAATACTGGTTAAATACTTTAATTAGCTATATTTTTTCTACACATTAAGGATTGCATTAAGCCTGATATTAATTTTGCAAGAATTGGCACAGTTACTATATTGTTTCGAGATGGGGCCTTGGTATGAAGCCTAGGCTAGTGTTTAAGTGGTTGGCACAAGTGGTCTTCCTATCAAGTACCCCACACTGCAAAGATGAGCCATCACGGTCAGGTATTATCTTGAATCTTCTAATTCACAGTCACAGTACACTTCTCAGTTTAATTAGATTTACTCTGTTTACTTTTTGGTAGTGGGGCTCAAACCTAAGACTTCCCCAATGCTAAGCAAGTTGTTTCCCACAGAGCTACATGCCAGCCCTTGTTCATTTTTTTTTTTTTTTTTGGTTTTTCGAGACAGGGTTTCTCTGTATAACAGCTCTGGCTGTCCTAGACTCACTTTGTAGACCAGGCTGGCCTCGAACTCACAGAGATCCGCCTACCTCTGCCTCCCAAGTGCTGGGATTAAAGGCGTGCGCCACCAACGCCCGGCAATTTTTCCTTGTTCATTTTTTTTTTTTTTTTTTTTTTTAGGTTTTTCGAGACAGGGTTTCTCTGAATATCTCTGGCTGTCCTGGACTCGCTTTGTAGACCAGGCTGGCCTCGAACTCACAAAGATCCGCCTGCCTCTGCCTCCCAAGTGCTGGGATTAAAGGCGTGCGCCACCACCGCCCGGCTTCCTTGTTCATTTTTGAGACAAAGTTTTTTTGTTTTTTTTTTTTTTGTAACCCTAGCCTGGTCTCAAACTTGATCCTCCTGCCTCAGCCTCCAGAATGCCAGGATGATAGGAATGTACTACTACACCTGGTTATTTGTTTACTTGAGTTTTTGTTGTTGTTGTTTTGTTTTGGGTTTTTTCATTTTTTTAGGTTTTTGGTTTTGGTTATTCGAGACAAGTTTTCTCTATGTAGCCCTCCCTGGCTGTCGTGGACTCACTCTGTAGACCAGGCTAGCCTTGAACTCACAGAGATCCGCCTGCCTCTGCCTCCCAGGTGCTGGGGTTAAAGGTGTGCGCCGCTGCCGCTGCCGCTGCTGCTGCTGCCACCGCCACCCAGCTGATAATTTTTTTTTTTTTTTTTTTGGTTTTTCGAGACAAGATTTCTCTGTTTAACAACTCTAGCTGTCCTGGACTCGCTTTGTAGACCAGGCTGGCCTCGAACTCGCAAAGATCCGCCTGCCTCTGCCTCCCAAGTGCTGGGATTAAAGGCGTGCGCCACCACCGCCCGGCTCCGGCTGATAATTTTTAACTGTTTCAAAAATGTACGTTTGGATTGGATGCAATTATCATAAGGGACTTTGATTGAGACTTGAGAGAGGGACCACAAACCATGTTTGTGGTGGTTTGAGTGAGAATGTCTCCGACATACTCAGGCATTTAAATGTCTGGTCTGAGGTTGGTGGAACTGTTTGGGGAGGTGCAACCTGACCTAAGGAAGTAGGACACTGAGAACATATCACCCGCCCTACTTTCATTTCCCTGTCTGCGCTTCGTCCTTGCAGCTGAAGACGTGATCTCACAGCTTCCTGCTCTTCCCCATGCCTGCTGGCAACTGTCATGCTTCCTCACCACAATGAACTCTTCCCTCCGGAACCATAAGCCCAAATAAACTTCTTCGTGTGTGTGTGTGTGTGTGTGTGTGCGTGTGTGTGTGTGTGTGTGTGTGTGTGTGTGTGTGTATATATATATAAAACTTTTATCGTAATGTCATAGTTAGGGTTTCTGTTGCTGCGACAAAGCACCATGACCAAAAAGCAGCTTGGGGAGAAAAGGGTTTTTATTTGACTTACACTTCCGTATTGCTGTTCATTACAGGACAGGCAGTCGAACAGAGCAGGAACCTGGAGGCAGGAGCTGTTGCAGAGGCTGTGGAGGGGAGCTGCTTACTGGCTTGCTTCCCACAGCTTGCTCGGTCTTATAGAGCCCAGGACCACCAGCCCATGAATGACACCACCCACAATGGGCGGGGCCCTCCCCCATTGATCACTAATTGGGAAAATGTTTTTACTGCTGGAGCTCCTGGAGGCACTTCCTCAACTGAGGCTCCTTCCTCTTGATAACTCTAGCTTATTATATCAAGTTGACACAAAACCAGCCAGTATACGAAACAACAAAAAAGCAATCAATAGCCGGGGCGTGGGGGTGCATACATTTAATCCCAGCACTTGGGAGGCAGAGGCAGGTGGATCTCTGTAAATTCAGGGCTAGCTTGGTCTACAGAGTGAGTTCTAGGACAGTTAGGGCTACACAGAGAAACCTTATTTTGAAAAAATAAAACATAAAAAAAAAATGCTTGAGATTTGAGACTTAAAAAGATGAATACGAATTGCCAAGGCTAATGAAAAGGGAGGAGTTTTCAGGCAGAATAGAGAAAGCTTGATGCCTCTTAAAGGATGAATGCTGTAGTACTTAGAGCTTTAATGTGACACACGCCTTTAATCCCAGCACGCAGGAGGCAGAGCAGGCAGATCTCTGTGAGTTCAAGGCCAGCCTGGTCTATAGAGCAGGCTCAAGGACAGCCAGGGCTACATACACAGTGAGACCTTGTCTCAACAACAACCAAACTAAACCAAAACAAAACCCTCCAAAACACGACTAATGGAAAGTGATGAGAGAGGTGCTGAGGTAGGAAATGAAGTGACAGATAGCCAAGGAACCCCCTGCCCCCACCTGCACTTTTGGGGTTACAGGTGTAAACTACAGACTTAAAATTTAAAGGATATCAACATGATGGTGGGGAGACCAAAATTCTTTACTTAAAAAGCAGTAAAGAATTTGTCACCTAGAGAAATAGAAGAAATAAACCCAGGCTGGACATAGTGGCTTACACTATGCATCCTATCACTTAGGATGCAGAGGCAGGAGGACCACTGCAAGTTTGAGCCCAGCCTTGTCTACTAGCAAGTTATAGGCTGGCCAGGACAACAGAGTAAGATTCTGACTCACAAACCAACAAACTGCAATGGGAAATCTGAGCTGAGCCCGGTAGTATAGGTTTCTGTACAATCCCAGACATCAGAGGGCTCTATGTAAGTGGACCATAAGCTCAAAGCCTACCTGGGCTAGAGAGTGAATTCAGGGCATGTATGTGTGTGCACTTGTACATACATGTCCACTAGCCAGTGCACGCATGCACAAGCACAATTATAAATCGTTACAGAATTTACTTACTAAGAATTTATTAACTCAGCCGGGTGGTGGTGAAACACACTTTTAATCCCAGCACTCGGGAAGCAGAGGTAGGCAGATCTCTGTGAGTTCAAGGCCAGCCTGGTGTACTGAGTGAGTTGCAGGACAGCCAGGACTACATAGAGAAACCCTGTCTTGAAACAAAACAAAACAAAAATATTATAAAATCTCTGTGAAACATTAAAACCCAAATTAAACCAAACAGCAACAATGATCCAAATAAAGCAGAAAGATGGTATGGCTTAGTAATGAATAGTATCAGCTTCCTAACTAAGGTATACACTTAATGCAATCCCAATTCAAATCCGAGAGAGGATTTTTCTGCAAGAGATTGATAAAGATGCTG
This sequence comes from Lophiomys imhausi, assembly GCA_907164525.1. Taxonomy (NCBI): domain Eukaryota; kingdom Metazoa; phylum Chordata; class Mammalia; order Rodentia; family Muridae; genus Lophiomys; species Lophiomys imhausi. The sequence goes on from CAJQZJ010032426.1 coordinate 2,427,371, forward strand.
GGTGTGGTGGCGCACGCCTTTAATCCCAACACTCAGGAGGCAGAGGCAGGCAGATCTCTGTGAGTTTGAGGACAGCCTGGTCTACATAGCAAGTCCAAGACAGCCAGGGCTACACAGAGAAACCTTATCTCGAAAAACAAACATTGACTCTTGTGTGGTCTTAGTGACCACTCTTTTTTTTTTTTTTTTTTTTTTTTTTTTTTTTTTT
>CAJQZJ010032426.1:2432578-2466142 GCA_907164525.1 Lophiomys imhausi
TTTTTTTTTTTTTTTTTTGTTTGTTTTTTCGAGACAGAGTTTCTCTGTTTAACAGCTCTGGCTGTCCTGGACTCGCTTTGTAGACCAGGATGGCCTCGAACTCACAAAGATCCGCCTGCCTCTGCCTCCCAAGTGCTGGGATTAAAGGCGTGCGCCACCACCGCCCGGCCTTAGTGACCACTCTTATGCAGGTCTACAGGGGAAAAAAGAGTAAGCTGGATACCAAGAAAAAAAGAAGTACAATTTGAGGAGCACCAGGAAATGTAATGTTGGAGTCAAGGCTTGTGCTGAAACACTAAAAAAGCAAGGGGCTCGATTCTTTTTTTTTTTTTTTTTTGGTTTTTTTTGGAGGGGTTTTTCTGTTTAGCCCTGGCTGTCCTGGACTCGCTTTGTAGACCAGGCTGGCCTCGAACTCACAAAGATCCGCCTGCCTCTGCCTCCCAAGTGCTGGGATTAAAGGCGTGCGCCACCACCACCCGGCTCGATTCTTTTTTTACTTTTTTTTTTTTTGAGACAGGGTTTCTCTGTGTAATAGCCCTGGCTGTCCTGGAGTTGCTTTGTAGACCAGGCTGGCCTCGAACTCGAACACACAGAGATCCTCCTGCCTTTGCTTCCCAAGTGCTGGGATTAAAGGCATGTGCCACCACACCCAGTGAGAGGCTTGATTCTAAGTACTGTAAAGGAAAAGAGTGTCATCAAGGAAAGACCCCACCCAGCTAAGCTTCTAACTTATAAAAAGAAAAGTAAGGCCTGAGGGATTGTCTGTTCCTAAAAGCAACAGCAAATCAAAGCTGATGTTAATGTGACTCAAGGGGTAAGTTGATAGTAACCCGGCAGTGTCATGCATGTGATTCTGGGTTTAGAGTCACGAGGAATACACAAGCGAAGGGGTTGTGGAATCTTCATTCATGGTTAAGAAAGCCAGGCATGTGCCAGGGGAGTTCCTTCATGGAGGCATTGAGAAGCCATTGTATGAAGCTAAGAAAGAGAAGCTTGCATTTCGTTGGACCCCCAAGATGGCGGAGGTGCCAGAGCACCTTCAAGGGATGCCTGCTAGGGAGAGCTGGGTACCAGCAGTAGAACTCCAAGAGAACATGTGTTGCAGGCAGCAAGGCTGGAAGAGCAGAGCCATCTAAGCCTCTGACACCAGACATGGAACTACAGGACTTGTAGTTTGCTCTGATGGGTTTCAGTCTCTCCCACCCCAACCCTTGCCCCCAAGGTCTGATTATTACTTGTTACTCTTGTTCCTTTTGCTTTCCTTCTTCCTTCTTTCCCACCTTCCTTTTTTCTTTTCTTTTCTCTTTTTCTTTTTCTTTTTTTTTTATATAGGATCTCACTATACAGCTCTGGCTGTCCTGGAACTCACTATGTACACCAGGCTGATCTAGATCAGGCTGGGTTCAAACTTGTAGAGATTCATCTGCTCTTGCCTTTTGGGTGTTGGGATTAAAGAGGTGAGCCACTGTGCCTCAACTTCTTGTTACTTATAAAGACTTATTATTTTATTTTTTTAAAGATTTTTATTTATTATGTATACAGTGTTCTGTCTGCAGGTATATCTGCAGGCCAGAAGAGGGCACCAGATTTCATCATGGATGGTTGTGAGCCACCATGTGGTTGCTGGGAATTGAACTCATGACCTCTGGAAGAGCAGCCAGTGCTCTTAACCGCTGAGCCATCTCTCCAGCCCATAAAGACTTATTTTTGAATGGACTCAGAAGTAGAAGCTCTCTGCCGGGCGGTGGTGGCGCACGCCTTTAATCCCAGCACTTGGGAGGCAGAGGCAGGCGGATCTTTGTGAGTTCGAGGCCAGCCTGGTCTACAAAGCGAGTCCAGGACAGCCAGAGATATTCAGAGAAACCCTGTCTCGAAAAACCAAAAAAAAAAAAAAAAAGAAGTAGAAGCTCTCAACAAGAACAACCTACATCTCTTGGTAATCTGTTTCTGTTGTTTTTCTTTGGCTTTATCCTCTAAGCCAAAAATTTAGAATATTCTATAGCCTCCTCATTTTTCTTAGTGCATTTGTCTTCTGAGCAATATGTCCAAATTTGTGTTGTAGGACACTTAGAGTAACAAGACACTGAATCTTGGGTGCTTTGGTCCTGGGCTTCTTTTTTTAAGGACCTTCTGACACATATTATTGGTGGACACATTATCTTCTTTAGAGAGAGTAAAATGTTTTCAGGGTCTGCTAGCTTTTTTGGGCCCCAACCAGCAAGGCACAATAGTATGGCAGTCCAGGCATCAATCAATCTATCAATCTATCAATCAATATCTCTCTCTTTGTTTTTTTTTTCAAGACAGTGTTTCTCTGTGTATATCTGGCTATTCTGGACTCATTCTGTACACCAGGTTAGCCTTGAACTCAGAGATCCGCCTGCCTCTGCCTCACAAGTGCTGGGATTAAAGGTGTGCGCCACCACACCTGGCTCCTTTCTCTTTTACAATAACCAAATAGGGAACACTGACATTGGCATCCATAATTCATCCTGAATGTTATGGGTACCCCACCAGAGATGATCACTAAGACAGTTTATACCCAATTGAAAATCTTTATTCCAGCTGGTAGTAATCTCAAAGATGAGAGGAGAAAGACTACTGACTCAAATCATCATGGCCAAATTATTTAAAGTGAACAATTAATTAAAAAACAAACAAAGAAGCTGGGCGGTGGTGGCGCACGCCTTTAATCCCAGCACTTGGTAGGCAGAGGCAGGCGAATCTTTATGAGTTCAAGGCCAGCCTGCTCTACAGAGTGAGTCCAGGACAGCCAAGGATACACAGAGAAACCCTGTCTCGAAAAACCAAAAAAAAAAAAAAAACAAACAAAGAGCCGGGCGGTGGTGGCGCACGCCTTTAATCCCAGCACTTGGGAGGCAGAGGCAGGCGGATCTCTGTGAGTTCGAGGCCAGCCTGGTCTACAAAAGCGAGTCCAGGACAGCCCGAGCTGTTATACAGAGAAACCCTGTCTCGAAAAACCCAAAAAAAACAAACAAACAAACAAACAAAGAAACAGAACACTTTTAAACCAGGCTTAAACCAGTGACACACGCCTTTAATCCCAGCACTCAGGAGGTAGAGGCAGGTGGATCTCCGTGAATTTGAGGCCAGCCTGGTCTACAAATCAAGTCCAGAACAGCCAGGGCTACACAGAGAAACCCTGTCTCAAAAAACCAAAACCAAAAAAAAAAAAAAGCAAAACAAAAAACTCCCTAAGGTGGAGTTCAAGAGGTCAGCATTGTACATGAAGGAAAAAAAAAATGTTTTTATAGCTTGGGGCAAGGGCTTCCAAATGGGGAATTGGGCAGGCAAAATAGTTAGGCTTACAGGAGGAAACCATAAGCAAGTTACTCACGATGTCCTTCTGAAACAGACATGGTTGCAAGGCGGTCCTAGCAATGGGCAGTCATAACAGCCTTTTGAAACAAAGGTAGGTTTGTCTGCTTATAAAGATGGTTGTAAGCCGGGCGGTGGTGGCGCACGCCTTTAATCCCAGCACTTGGGAGGCAGAGGCAGGCGGATCTTTGTGAGTTCGAGGCCAGCCTGGTCTACAAAGGGAGTCCAGGACAGCCAGAGATATTCAGAGAAACCCTGTCTCGAAAAAAAAAAAGATGGTTGTAAAACCATTTGTAGTTAATGTCACAGGTAGGGCATAGCCCAATCCTTGAGCGACAGATTAAATCATAAACAGGAATGAACCTAGTTTGTCTTTACTATGAGATTTAAGCCTAAAATGGAGGCAGGCCAGTTCTTCATTAGCTGGGACTACACTCGGGTCCCAAGTGTAGCCCTGAGAGTTTAGGGGAAGGGGTTTTAAAGGCAAAAACTACATGCAGTTGTGGGTGAGAGGGTGGGGTGGGTGGGTTTGTGCAAGCAAGCAGTTTAACAGAAGCTAAGTTAGGTGGGGCATCTTGAGCTCAGGTTCCTAGAAAAGAGTTGTGTAATTTTCCACAGAATTCTTTAGTAAGGAGATCAAATTCTAGTTAAGCCTGACATGACCTCAGCAAGAATACAAGATGGAGGAACCTCTGTTGTGTCTTTCCTTGTCACATGAATAGATTTCTGTTTCCTCTCTCCAGTTCTCCTTTGGTCTAAAATAAGAATGCCCCTTTCTCAACAGCAGGCATTTTCTGCTGTGGGTCAGGACACCTCACTTGATGGGAGAACTTTGTTCTTCCCATCACTGATTGGAATTGGAACCACATAATTCTTCCACTTTTCACCCAGAACATCAGCAGCTACTTCTTTGGCCACATGCTTCTCACAGAAAGTACGAAGTTTGCAAGCTTGCCCTCATTGTCCACGTCAGTTTCTGACAGCTGGTGGCTGAGAAAAAGATATTCAGCTTCATGGTGACACAGCCTGCCGCCTAGGAGGTGCCATGGAAACAAAATTGAACTTGGACTTTTTTTTTTAATGTTTATTTTAACTTGGACTTTTATTTATTTATTTATTTGTTTGTTTGTTTTTTCAAGACAGGGTTTCTCTGTTTAACAGCTCTAGCTGTCCTGGACTTGCTTTGTAGACCAGGCTGGCCTCGAACTCGCAAAGATCCGCCTGCCTCTGCCTCCCATATGCTGGGATTAAAGGCGTGCGCCACCACCACCCGGCTTAATTTGGACTTTTAAACAGTGCTGAGACTAAAAGACCACAGGGGACTTTCGAAGTTGGATTAAATGCATTTTGTATTGGGACAGGGAGTAGAATGTGGTTCCTTGAATGACAATGGCCCCCTTGGGCTCATGTATTTGAATACTTGGTCCCCAGCTGGTAGAACTGGGACAGATTAGGGGGTGTGGCCTTGTTTGAGGTGGTGTGTCACTGAGGGTGGGCATCAAGATTTCAAGACTGACCCCAGCATGGTGGTGCACGCCTTTAATCCCAGCACTCAGGAGACAGAGGCAGCTTGGATCTCTGAGTCAAGGCCAGCCTGGTCTACAAAATGAGTCCAGGACAGCCAGGGCTACATAGAGAAACCCTGCCTTGAAAAACCAAAAAAAAAAAAAAAAAAAGGATTCCAAGACTGGATACCATTCTCAGCAATCTCTGCCACCACTTTTAGATGCAGATGTAGTTCTCAGCTACTGGTTTCTGCTATGATGCTCATGGACTCTAACCCTCTGCAACCACGAGCCTCAAATCAAATGTTTTCTTTTATAAGTTGCCTTGGTCACGGTGTCTCTTCATGGCAATAGAAAAGTAACTAAGATAGATACATATGTAGCTGGCAGACGAGAGCTGGAGGGGGGATATAGTTACTTTGAAGCATTCTTCAACTTGTTCTGACACTTATTTATTCAAGGATACTTTAGGGTGGATGAAGGCTGGCTCAGTGAGTAAGACCACTTCCCCTGTAGGCATGAGGACCTGAGTTTGGATCCCAGCCACTCTTGTATACCCATGAATCTGAAGATTTGGGGGTGAAGACAGGATCCTAGGAGCTTGCTGGCCAGCCAGCCTAGATCAAATGGGCAGCTTCTGCCTCAATGAGAGATCCTGCCTCAAGGCTATAAGGTGAAGAGAGACAAAGGAAGACATTCAGGGCTGGAGAGATGGCTCAGCGGTTAAGAGTACTGGCTGCTCTTCCAGAGGTCATGAGTTCAATTCCCAGCAACCACATGGTGGCTCACAACCATCCATAATGAAATCTGGTGCCCTCTTCTGGCCTGCAGATATACCTGCAGACAGAACACTGTATACATAATAAATAAATCTTTTTTTTTTTTTTTTGATTTTTTGAGACAGGGTTTCTCTGTGTAACAGCCCTGGCTGTCCTGGACTCGCTTTGTAGACCAGGCTGGCTTCGAACTCACAGAGATCCGCCTGCCTCTGCCTCCCGAGTGCTGGGACTAAAGGCGTGCGCCACCACCGCCCGGCTAAATAAATCTTTTTTTTAAAAAAAAAGGAAGACATTCAATTTCCTGCTGTTCTCTGCATGTGCCCTCACATGTACACACCACACATACACAACAAATCACATAGCACACACGCTCAAATAATAAAAATACTTTAACAGGAAAATTGAAATACAGATGTCAGAGTAAAAAAAACAAACAGTGCAGTGGAGAAGACTGGGGAAGATAAGACAGTATGAGACAGCCAACTTAATCAGATAAGATGTTGGACAGGGGCTGAAGATGCCTCAGAGGTTAAGAGCACTGACTGTTCTTCCAGAGGACTTGGGTTCAATTCCCAGCACCTACATGGTGGTTCACAACTGTCTGTAACTCCTGTTCCAGAGGATCCAGTGCCGCAGGGCCCTTGTAGGGCGATCATCACATAAGGGGGTCCCAGGGAAAAGATGAGTGTGCTGCCTGCCTGACTCTCCAGCCTTCACTCCAAAGACAAACAGACTCGACAGGGGTGATGTCTAAGCACTATCCGTTTTTTACTATTTTGTCCCCTAGCTTATATTCAGAACCAAATGGGTGTTTCCACATGAGGCTACGTGGGCCAAACACATTAAAGATCATCCTATTACATCACATAACATAAGCCTGGTAACATGATAATCATGCATTGTCATGAGTACAGAAGTCTTGCTCACCCTATCAGCTATACCCATGATCGGGCTCCAACTCCTCCCCAGCATCTTCCGGCTGGCGCCATCTTAGATAATCACCCACAAGTTACTTTCATTTTCCCAGGCACGAGGCATTTCTCAGAAGCCTCCATTTCCCGGGTCCCCACATCCAGCACCCCTACACAGACATACATGCAGTCAAAACTCCAATGTACATAAAATAAATGATTTTTTAAAATGTTGGACAGAGTACTGAGAATAACAAAGCCAGTCTCAGGGAGGCTGCAGCCAGAAGCACCCCTTTGAGGAACAGGCACCCTTACCTTTCCCTTAGAGTAAGCCTCTCAACTTCCTAGGCAGTCACCCCTTCAAGCGCACCCAACTATAACAGACTGCTAAGGACTCCAGGGGAAAGCAAGGCAAGAAGTGGTAGAGTGTTCCTGGAAGGCCAACACTCCAGGTGACCCTGCACTGCAGTGTCTGCAGCCCTCTCAGGAGGGTCTATTGTTACTTTTTTTCTTGCCTAATAAAGATAAATGCTTGTTTGTTCCGCCTGTGCCCTTGCGAATCCGGCTCCTTCTGGAGCCCAGACCTGAGATGGCTGCTGCGGTGGAGAGACTGCTTCCTTAGTGGGATCTGAGGAGCTTAGAAGGGGGATGTTGTATAAGATAAAGAGGCAGAGTACTGGGATAGCCCAAGCAGAGGTACCTGAGGAACAACACTACAACACGCACAGGTCTAGAATAAGAGTTTATTAAGAAAGGAAGGGGGGCTGGGCGTGGTAGCTCACGCCTTAATCCCAGCACTCCACACAGTGAGTACAGTGAGGTGTGGAGTACCTGCCATGCCGGCAGGTGATAATGTCAGGAACTAGGACCCTAAAGGACCCCTGAAGTCAGGCTAGTGGAAATGCCTGTAGGCTTACAAGGGGACCCATCGTTAGTACAGAACAGAAAACATGTTTCTCCATGAAACCATTTGATGTCTCCCCTCCTAGAATATCTTGGTGTACATTGCCTACAATGTCATTTTCCTGCACAGCACACCCACCCAGACATGATACTAAAATGGTGTTGCTTTACCATCTAATCCTCAGCACCAGCTCCAGTTTTGCTGGGATACATGACAACTGGCAGGAGGGCAGTGAGGCACTGAAGGGTGTCACACACAGGCTGCTGGCTCTGGGGTTCATCAGTGAAACTGGGAAGGGCAGGGTTTGGGTATTTGGTGGTGATGGAGCACACTCGAGACCTCATCGTGATCCTGCAGGTGTGCCTCTCAACTTTCTCCTTGTAGGGACAGTGACCTTTGAGGACAAGAACAGCACGTGAGTCGGTGCTGTTCTTTAGATCTAGGCCCAATGAACTGGTGAGGTACAAAGATGAAGAGTCCAAGGAAGAACTATCAATAGGAACTGGGGGCTGTGGGAGTTGTCACATGAGGGGGCATCTCTCTGAGATTTACTCTTGACAGCTTTATGTCATAATAAGAATAAATCAAGGGGGAAAAAAAGCCCAGGGAATTGACATTCCCCTTTCTTGAGCTTGCTAAGCAAGTACTTAGTCACTGAACTATGTCTCCTGCCCTTGGCATACCAATTTTAGAGGGGAAGAATAAATCTCTAGCATGAACACTTAGGAGATGTTCCTTTGGATGCAAGGCCCTTTCCTCAGCACCTAGGTATCCTCAGAACTAGCCTTGCTTGTGACTGTTCAAGTCACAACCACATTGTGAGGTGGAGGGTCCCAACACCTGCATTCAGTAGTGATTAAGTGACCTGAGAGGCATCCAGGGTGGAGAGGCTGTCACCTCAAATTTCCCTCTGACACACCAGCCCAGGTCTGACTAAGCAGGAAGGCATCCATGCTAAATCAACCAGCATTTCTTTGCCCGGCCTGGTGGTGCATACATTTAATGCCAGCACTCAGGCAGAGGCAAGTGGATCTCTGAGTTTGAGGCCAGCCTGGTCTACATAGTGAGTTCCAGGAGAGCCAGGGCTACAGAGAGAAACCTGATGGTCAGTTGGCAGACCGCGTTTCTCTCTGGCCTCCCAGAGGGCACAATACTGGAGTGCCACCAGTTGTAGGGTCATTTTTCTCCTGGTTTGCTGGTAGCGGCCGGGTGGGGGTGTGAGAGGAAAATGCATTCAGCTGTGGATCTGCTCCTTCACTTGGGGTGACCACAGGTTGTTGCCTTAACACCACGGGTGCCAGGGAAAATCAAGGCAAAATTGTGGCAGCTGCAGCAGTGGGTTCTGGATGACATTGCTGCTTCAGGGCCATTTGGATGGCTCCTGGAGCACCAGGCTAGAGTGGACGGGGTAGGGTCTGGAACTGGGGTGAGGTGTGGTTGAACCTCTGTTTCAGCATGGCAGCACTGGGGAGTCTGAGAGAGTTTTCTCCAATGGTTAAATGGTTTTCTTTTAGACAAAATCAGGACAGCTCACATGACATTCTGTATATGTAATAGAAGTTAGTTTTCTTCAGTGAATTAGTAAGGGCTTCTGAAATGCAGACTCTTAAGGGGCATGCAGATCAGTCTGGCACCTGACAGCACACAGTCCTAGACAACCATTGAGAAGGGACTCTGAAAGCCCAAGAAACTGAAAAGAACTCAAGGCGTGGCACTGCTTGGACACTAAAAAGATCTGAGATGAACTGGGTGGAGCCCAAGTGAAAAGACTTATTCTGAAGCCACAGCTCAGAGGGAGGAATAGAGTATCGCCCTGTGGAGGGACGTGGCCAAGGGTCAGCAGTTATGAGATAGACTGTGAACTATGAGACTCCCCCAAAAGACCACTAGAACTATGCCCTATTTAAGCCTGAGAGACAGAGCCCCCAAGAGGAGCGAGAGCGGGGGATGCCTAAGTATGATGTATGCCATTTGCCAGCCCTTAGGCGGCACCAGTCCTGAGGCAATAAGAATCAGTAGTCAAGCCCAGCATGGTGGTGCACGCCTTTAATCCCAGCACTTGGGTGGCAGAGGCAGGCGGATCATTGTGAGTTCGAGGCCAGCCTGGTCTACAAAGCGAGTCCAGGACAGCCAGAGTTGTTACACAGAGAAACCCTGTCTCGAAAAAAAAAAAAAAAAAAAAAAAAGAATCAGTGGTCAGAAGCCTTGGCACTCAAACTGAGAACTGCCAAGAAAACACACAGAGCTGCCTCCTATGCATGCGTGTGTGTGTGTGTATGTAAGAGAGAGAGAGAGAGAGAAGTGGTCAGAAGCCTTGGCACTCAAACTGAGAACTGCCAAGAAAACACACAGAGCTGCCTCCTATGCATGCGTGTGTGTGTGTATGTAAGAGAGAGAGAGAGAGAGAGAGAGAGAGAGAGAGAGATGCCACAAGCCAGCTGAAGATGGCTGAGAGAAAAGGTGTGGCATAGAACCTGCTGACAGAAAGTTCATGAAAACCAGGCACTAAAGACATCTGTCCAGGGGCCTGAGAGCTGCCGAGCGAGTGAGTGAGGTACAAGGAAGCAAGCGGAGTTCTGAGGCCACAGGGAGGACCTTGAAAACGGGCAAGAGGGTAATCCCTGTCACATGAGGGTGTGGCATAGGCCCCCGACAAGCGAATTAGCCCTGGAAAGGCTTTGAAGCCAAAGACTAAGCAAATGGACAGGCTGAGGAGCCCTTGGAAGTGATAGTCTCAGCTGACTGAAGCAGGGTGGTCACATAAAGCCAGTGGGTGACGCTAGGCCTTGAACCTGAGGAAAAAGCCTCAAACTTAAACTGATAGGATTGCCATGACCGTGCCAGAGCCAGACTGCTGATTGCTATTTGAGGTGTACCAGCGGATAGAAGACTGCAAACCAAGTTGCCCTCACGGACATGCACTAGAGAATCTTTTTTTTTTTTTTAAAGATTTATTTTATTTATTTTATGCATGTGTGCTCTATCTGCATGTACACCTGCATTCCAGAAGAGGGCATCCACATTCCATTGTGGATGGTTGTAAGCCACCATGTGGTTGCTGGGAATTGAACTCAGGACCTTTGGAAGAGCACTAGGCAGTGCTCTTAACCACTGAGCCATCTCTCCAGCCCCGAGAATCTTAATATCCTTTCAAAAGGGTTAAAGTAGGATTGTTTAAGTGTTATTAGGTATTAGGTGTTTATTATTATATATATATATATTTTTTTTCACCTACATAATCTCCAACATTTTTTGGGGGGGGCGGGTTTCAAGACAGGTTTCTCTGTATAACAGCCCTGGCTGTCCTGGAACTCACTCTGTAGACCAGGTTGGCCTTGAACTCACAGAGATCCACCTGCCTCTGCCTCCCGAGTGCTGGGATTAAAGGATTAAAGGCGTGTGCCACCACACCCAGCCATATCTCCAGCTCTTAACTTTTTATTCAGGGTTGAATGAGGGTTTATGAACTATGGGAAGTGATTTTTAGTGAGAATGCATTCTATTGGCTGGGACTGAGATGCTGGCAATGCCCTATTTACATAGGGAAGGATCCCAGGGGCTGGGTACCTTGACCAGCTCACCTGTGATCTTCTAAATTGCTTAGATTATGTCACCACAAGGTGACAGAGGTCATATGCACCTAATCACCTGTAGCCTTTTGGGGGGTTGTGTTCATGTGCGGAGGCAGGCAGGAACAGGGAGAGAGCTTTGTTCCACATCTTCCATTCTCAGGATGAGGCATGACATCTTGATTTTGAGATTTCCTGGGTCTGAACATGCTTTATCTCACCAGCTCCATGCCAAATCCTCTGGAGGCACATTCCAACAAAACCATGTCTCAAAAAACCGCAAAGGTCCATTTCTTTTCTTCAGGCTCATGGCAGCTTTGGTCACTTATGGCCCATCAGGAACTGATTCACACTGTCATGTTAATATTGTGAACTTGGTAGGATCCAGAGGCACTTAGGAGACAAACTTCTCAGATTTCTATAAGTAATTTCTTTTAAAAATGTATGTATGCATGTGTGTATGTATATGGCATCTGTGTTTAGGTGCCCATGGAGGCCAAAGAGGGTGTTGGATCCCTTGGATCTGAACTCACAGACAAAAAAAAAAAAAAAGATTTTTATCTATTTTATGCTCTGTTTTTTCAAAGGTTTATTTATTATATATACTGTGTTCTGTCTGCATGTATGCCCGCAGGCCAGAAGGGAGCACCAGACCTCATTGTAGACAGCTGTGAGCCACCATGTGGGTCCTGAGAATTGAACTCAGGTCCTCTGGAAGAGCAGCCTGTGCTCTTAACCCCTGAGCCACCTCTCCAGCCCCCATAAGGAAGTCTTGAGCTGTCTGACATGGTGCTGGGAACTGAGCTCAGGTTCCCTGCAAGGGCTATTCACTCCTGAGCCGTCTCCCCAGCCTCTGCAGGCAATGTCTAGGCCGGGCTATCTGAGGTGGAGAGACACAGCATGAACATGAGCAGTGCCAGGTCAGTGATGGGGTCCTGGACCAAACAAGAAGAAAAGGAGCAGAGCACAGTGGTAGGCACCATGGGGTGACTTAGCTTCCCAAGTTATTACTGGGTCAAACTACAGGTGTCCGAATTGCACTGGTGGAACAGCTTATATTGGTAGAAATTCAGCTGACAGCTGAGTGTAATGGCGCACGCCTTTAATCTCAGCCCTTGGGGGCAGAGGCAGGCAGATCTCTGTGAGTCTGAGGTCAGCCTGGTCTACAGAGCGAGTTCCAGGACACCTAGGGTTACATATTGAGACTCTATCTCAAAACAAACAAAAGAAAGGAAGGGAGGACATTAATTAATTTAGCTGACTGATGGGGACTAGGTGTGGTGTTTATAATCTCAGCAGCAGAGAGGCAAAGCAGGAGGGTTGTCATCAAGATCAAGACCAGCCTCAGTTACACAAGAACCTGAATTGTGTTTTGTTTTTTTGTTTTTGCTGTTGTTGTTTAGGTTTTTCAAGGCAAGGTTTCTCTGGGTAGCCCTGGCTGTCCTGGACTCTCTTTGAACACCAAGCTGGCCTCAAACTCGCAGAGATCCACCTGCCTCTGCCTCTCGAGTGCTGGGATGAAACAGATTAAAGGTGTGTGCCACCACGCCCAGTTGAGACCCTGTCTTAATAAAAAAAACACAACTGCTTCCCTGGCATGATGGCACACCAGACAAAATCTAGACTTCTACATCGATTGAGAGTCATCGAACTAGGGAAGGAGGAGCACATGGGAAGAGGAGGAAAGAATAAAAATCGGAACTTCTACAAAGTACTGAGTGGTGGACTAGGTCTGGTATAGATCATCCGGGAAGAACTGGATGTGTGTGTGGGGAAGTGTGCACACGCATTCGTGTGCAGATGATGCAGATGAATCAGATGTGTGTGGTGTGTGGGTGCTCATATGAGTGTGCAGATGAATCAAGTGGGGTATGTGTGTGCAGATAAGTCAGATGTATGTGTGCATGAATGCATGTGTGCACGAATACATGTACATGTGCAGAAGACAACATCTTTACAGTGGAAGAATCAGAGAAGAGGTTCTCTTGGCCCAACTGAGGAATTTGACTAAATGCAGTGGTTTTCAGCCACATAGCATTACAAGAAATAGCTCCTTAACAATCAATAAGACAAGGCCAGTGCAATGGCTCAGTGAATTAAAGTGTTCCCCATCAAGTCTAATGACCTGAGTTCAATTCCTGGGACCACATGGTGGAAGGACAGAACCAACTCCTACAAGTCGTCCTTTGACCTTAACAGGTGCACCGTGGCATGGTGGCATGTGTGGACACATACCTATAAATACATGCACAAATAAATAAACGTAATTTAAAAAATTAAAATCAGGATGCGGTACACACATATCTATAATTGAAACATTTGGAAGACAGAGGAAGGGTTAAGTGTAAGGTCAGCTGAAGTTACACAGCAAGTTTTAGGTCAGCCCTGGGCCTTGCCTAAAAACACTCAGTTGGGATGGTGCTGGCAAGACACATCCTGCTGCTTCTAGGTCCCAAGAGTTTGATGCATCTGGAGAATCAAACCTTCTGGGGCAGTGTAAACCCAGCCCCCTATGCTGAGTCCTGGAAGGCTGCATACATAGGGCTGTGGCTGTGGCTCTCTCTACCTCATCTAACCTGGTGCCTATGTCTGTCACCAGTGCTGCCTTCTCTGATGGAGATGGCCTGTGGCCCTCAGCTGTGACTACCCCCCAGATTTAAAAAAATTGACTTCGAGCCAGGCGGTGGTGGCGCACGCCTTTAATCCCAGCACTTGGGAGGCAGAGGCAGGCGGATCTTTGTGAGTTCGAGGCCAGCCTGGTCTACAAAGCGAGTCCAGGACAGCCAGAGATATTCAGAGAAACCCTGTCTCGAAAAACCAAAAAAAAAAAAAATTGACTCCATGTACACTGTAGGACTGAGATCCTGTGGGCATTACTGTACACTTACAGTTTGAAGACACCCTTGTGAACACCATCAGACACCAAACTGTAGTGTGCCTGCCCTTCCCACAGCAGAGGCAGGCCCTCTGTGGTAGACCAGGTAGTACCCAAGGACCAAGTGTAAAGCAAGGTGCTCTTGGTGACAGCATGGCCCACAGCCATTCTAGAGCATGCTTGACACCTGACCAAGAGCACTTATGCAAAAGGCCACAGCAGGTAACCTACCTGACTGAGCAGGAGGCTGACATCCAAATTCTGTCTGCTTCTTCTCCAGAGAATCTATGCAGGAGGCCCTGAACATGTACTTGGACAAGGTCAAACCAAACCAAGACACATGTCCAGCCATGCTTTAAACCAAACCAAACCCAACCCTAACCAGAATCAATAAAGCAGCGAGGCTCACAACAGATAGTAATGACCATCATAATGGTTAAGCCTTGAGCTACTAGAAACAGGAAGGCAAGCATGCACCTTAGCAACCACATCTGTCTCTCTCTCTCTGAACAGTGCACCTAGCAACCTAGGACTTCCACTGGCACTAAGGTGTACATACATCACCCTCTGGACATCGGAATAACCATTGTTATTCATGAACATCAAACTTGGACAGTTTCTTTTTTTTCGGTTTTTTGAGACAGGGTTTCTCTCTGTAGCCTTGGTTGTCCTGGACCCACTCTGTAGATCAGGATCGCCTTGAACTCAGAGACTCATCAGCTCTGCCTCCCCAGTGCTGGGATCAAACAGATTGAAGACGTGTGCCACCACGCCCAGCTCAATTTAACTTTTAGGGACAATCCTCTTTACCATCTTATACCTATGTATAATGTATAATTGGGTGTGCACATAGTTAAAATGCATTATGGAAAGGGACATGTGGAGTGAGCCCAGGCTCATATAATCCAAGCCTGCAGGATAAAACAGAATCATACACCCCTAGTAACCAAATTTCTGTGATCTCCATAAAGTGCAGTTCCAAATGCTATCAGTCATGTGGTCCGCTGCTCTCTTTTGTCTTTCCTATTGCCTTGCTTTAAATAAAATTTCCTTGCTCCTTTGTGGGCTTTTATTTCATTCTTGAATAAGGAGCCAAAACCTAGAAACACCCAGAAGAGACCAAAGCCATAGTGAGAGTTTTGCTTGTACTATTTAATAGTTAGTAGGGGCGTATGACTCTACATTGACTGATAGACTTGGATTGCACAAGCCTGCGCTCACTGCACTTGCCCCTTCCCACAACGCATTTCATTTTAGTCATGTGCATACTCAATGCATGACTCTCCAATGCACTGTCATTCCTGTTTTATGGATTAGGGAAAATAAAGTACAGAGACTGACTTAATATGCCCTTCTTACTCCAGAGTGGACTCCGTAGTTTATAAGTCAAAAACAAATGGGAAGGGTAGAACAACAGCTGAGATGCTAAAGTGCTTGCCTTGTAAGCAGGAGGGCCTGAGTTTGATCCCCCAAAACACATAAAAGGTCACGCATCCAGTGTGTGCCTATATTTTGAGTGATGTTGGTTCCTGGAGGCCTGCTGGCCAGCTAATCTAGTGTATTTGGGAAAATTCCAAGAGAATGATAGACCCTGTCTCAAACAAAACACCCTAAGGCTTGAGGAATGACACCTGAGGTTGTCCTCCAACCTCCAATACCAAACAAATGCACACATATGTGTACAGAACTTAAAAAAAAAAAAAAAGCAAAGAGCTGAGTACAAGCCGCAGCTCAGTTAGTGCAGTAACCGCTGCGAAGCATCCACAGTACCCTGGTACCACACAGACCAGATCTCACCCAGGGTATCCTCAACTACACTTGACTTCCAGATTATCTGGGCCCCTGAGAACTGTGTTCAAAACCAGACATAAAAGAATGAACAAACAGCCGGGCGGTGGTGGCGCACGCCTTTAATCCCAGCACTTGGGAGGCAGAGGCAGGCAGATCTCTGTGAGTTCGAGGCCAGCCTGATCTACAAAGAGAGTCCAGGACAGCCAGGGCTGTTATACAGAGAAACCCTGTCTCGAAAAACCAAAAAAAAAAAAAAAAATGAACAAACAAAATTGAAGAACAGGGTGGTGGCACATGTCTCTAATCCTCTTGAGGGCGGGCGTGGTGAGACAGGAGTGTTCAGTTATTCTCAGCAACACAGCAAATTTGAGGCTAGCTGGGCTACAGACTGTCTCAGTAAACAACTACAAAACAAACCAAGCCAAACCAAAAAGCCAAAAACCAAAACCCACTGGGGCAGAAAGCTGGCTCTGCAGTTAAGAAGGCTCGGTTACCCCAGAGACTTGGAGTCCAGTTCCCAGCACCACGTGGCAGCTCACAACTGTCTGTACCTCCGGTCCCTGCACCTGCCTCCGGAATGCTGGAATTAAGGATTACACTACCACATTCAGCTTTTTAAAAGTATGGTCTGTCTGTGCATGTCACAACACACACACACACACACACACACACACACACACACACACATCTGTGCATGTCACAACACACACACACACACACACACACACACACACACACACGTAGGTCAGAGGACAACATACAGGAACCTTCATTTTTCCTGCTACTGCATCAATCTCCGGATCAAACTGAGCTCTTTAAATGTCATGGCTAGTGCTTCGCCCCATTGAACGTCTCACCCACTCCACAACTACAATCTTTTTTTTTTTTTTTTTTGGTTTTTCGAGACAGGGTTTCTCTGTGTAGCTCTGGCTGTCCTGGACTCACTTTGTAGACCAGGCTGGCCTTGAACTCGCAAAGATCCGCCTGCCTCTGCCTCCCAAGTGCTGGGATTAAAGGCGTGCGCCACCACCGCCCGGCTCAACTACAATCTTTTTTTCTTGGAAAGTCTATTTAGTCTTAGCTGTCCTGAAACTCACTATGTATACCAAGCTGCCTCTGCCTCCCAAGCGTCTGTGCCACCATCCCCAGCTTATTAATTACAGTCTTTTGGTTTTTTTTTTTTTTTTTGAGACAAGAGTTTCTCTGTGCACTCCTGGAACTCTGTAGATCAGGCTGGCCTCAAACTCAGAGATCCACCTGCTTTTGCTTCTTTTTTTTGTTTTTTTTTGTTTTTCGAGACAGGGTTTCTCTGTGTATCCTTGGCTATCCTGGACTCACTTTGTAGACCAGGCTGGCCTCGAACTCACAAAGATCCGCCTGCCTCTGCCTCCCAAGTGCTGGGATTAAAGGCGTGCGCCACCACCGCCCGGCTGCTTTTGCTTCTTGAGTGTTGGGATTATAGTCTTAATGAAAGTATAAGAATTAGAATGGGGAAGGAAAGTGGGGAGAAAAGCAAGTACCTGAACTGGGGGACTTGAGAGCTCCCAGTACTCCAGGTTCAAAGGCCTCCAACAAGGGAGGTGAAATTCTTTCACAGCCTGGATCCATCCTCCTACAGGTTTTGGCATCTTCCCTGCATCCTCAAGCCCAGTGGAGAGACAGGCTCTGAGCTAAACTTGGCCTGGAAGCCAGCAGGAACCTAGCAAAATGTCCACTAGATGTCAAGACAGTAATGGCACATGGATGTGAACAGCTTATCAACTAACAACTTAACTGCCTCATGAGAACTGTGCTGAGGGACCCATGGCTTCCTACTGAGGGGCAGCCAAGGTACCCACATGGTGTTGGTGAGTAGTCAGGCCAACAGAGGCAAGGAGTCCAGGATATCAGTGAAGAATGCAGCCTACGGCCCTTCACGAACCAGCCCCCAACAACTCAAAGACCTGATGTAGGCAGAAAAGCTCCAGGATAAGCCACTATAGAGACAGCTTCCAAGCTGGTATTGGCCAGTGCAGCAAGTGGTTGTTGTGATGGACTGCCTGCTAGTGTTTTCTGAAACAGGGCTGGCTGCCACTCCTCTGGATCACTGACTTAGCCACAGCCTTCTCATCTCCAGCATTCTTGCACAGGTAGGCTTGCGTCACTTGGGCTCTTCACAGTTCATGGAGTCGTAGTTACCACCAAGTGCTAAGTCCTTCCCGTGAGGCACATGTGACAGTAGCCAGGTTGCTGGTAGTTTTTCTTTAAGCCCAGACTGGTCCATGATTAGCTACAGAAATGTTGTCTTTTCCCAGTCCTTCCAGTCAGCTTGGGCACACAGTAAACCCATTCTGAATGTTTTTATACTGCATGGAGGCCACTCCTTCCATAGTGCCACAAAGAACTCAGGGGCTAGGTGGTTGAATTTACTTAGCTTCTACTGTGGCTCCTGTTACTGATATCAGCAAGTGCTGTGCCTTTCCTCACATCACCTCAACTTCCAATGTTCTTGGTACTCAAAGATCTTCCAGGGAACTTAAATACTTGCAGGACTCCTAGGGGACTTACCAACTATCCCCAAGAGGGATTCAGGAGCTGAGTTCAGAAGACTGACAGGCCTATGGTTCCCCAACACATTTATCTGTGGGCTTAGAGTTGGAAGAGAATTACCTATCTGAAAACGCTCCCACCACCGCTGAGGGACAGACAGCCATGCACAGGGATCATGGCTGAGGTGCACACAGTTCATGTGCACTCTTTTTTTTTTTTTTTTGGTTTTTCGAGACAGGGTTTCTCTGTTTAACAGCTCTGGCTGTCCTGGACTCGCTTTGTAGACCAGGCTGGCCTCGAACTCACAAAGATCCGCCTACCTCTGCCTCCCAAGTGCTGGGATTAAAGGCGTGCGCCACCACCGCCTGGCTCATGTGCACTCTTAAACAGAGGATCTAACTGAAGGGAGTGGGTCCTTGGGCATAGTCCAGGAAGCGTGAGATCTCTGTCCTGAGCTGCTGTATAAGCACGTGGCCCACCTAACACTTATGTTCTGTCTCAGCATAAGCACCATGAGACAAAATAAACCTTTCCTTGCTTCAGTTTTTTTGGTAAGGAACTTTGTAACAGTACAAGGCTAGCTCACATATGCTCCTCTACCCCACAGGCTTCTCTCCCCAAACTACCTAGACCACAAGATTCAGCACAGATCAGAGTCTTGGTTTGAGGCTCATGACTACTATCTCCAGTAGGCTGAGATAGTCTCTCTGTTGTTTCATTTTAATGTCTACCACACACCAATTAACTACAGCAGCTAAGTCCTTGAGTACTTACAAGCCACTCATGTTAGACATCTCTCTTTTCTCTTTTATAAAAGAGATGGGTCTCACAGATTAGGCTGGTCTCTTAAATGGATCCAAATGATCTTTTGGCATCAGCCTCCAGGGTCCTGGGACCATGGGCACATGCTACAGCACATCTCCCCCTCTTAAAAGTCTGCTTAATTTGAGAAGAATGAAACGTCCGATTTCAGTTAGACAATTCCCTACTTCCCAGGCTGCTTCTACACAGTCAGAGGAAAAATCCAGTACATTAAGTCAGTAATACAAACTGGGAATGACCATAGTTTCTCTTGAGCCCCGAAGGTCCATATTAGAGAAATAGGAGGGTGGGCTGGAGTCCCTGGAGAACACAGCTGCTATGGTGTGTAGGAGGCCAGATTTCAGAATCAGTTCCAATTCCCAAGCAGCAGTAGTTGAGACAGCAGAGCCCAAGATCCTCTCAGCGGAGGCAAATTCCAGGCTAGGGTATAAGCACCAGCAATCCCAATCCACTGCTCTCCACTCCTCCACCTCAAGCTCACCCAAGGGACAGACAGATGACATCTCCCAACAAGAGGAAGGCTGGCACTGCTATTGCTCTGTCTGTGTGATTAACACTCACATCATAGGAAAACACCAATCAGAGAGCCCTGAAACCACAGCAGAAACCCCATGAAGGAGCAGAGATGAGGCAAGAGAGATACAGGAGATTATTTAATTTACATAGCAGCCACGTGGGGCCCTGTCAAGCTGGGCAGTGGGGTATTTATTACCCCAGATGGCACCTCTATCCTTTCCCCTCAGGACTGCACTCACAGGCCCTTGGATAGGTCTCCACATAATACAAAGGATGCTCCAGTTGAAAGGAAGAGAGAAATTTGGGAAATAAGGCTGTCCCCAAGTAGGGACAGTTCTAAGCCTGCAGTCAGTTGCCTACATGGTAGCTCAGGGGTCTTGCAAAACCAGTCCATGTCCTAGGCACAGTCTTTACTTAGCCTGGGGTTCTAGAGGAAGCCCTCCCGGCGGAACTGTTCTTGGAGGAGGGCACGGTACTGGTCAAATCCTCCCTCAACTCTGGTGACACTGCCTTTCTCACACACCCACAGCTCCTTGCACACCAGCCGGATGAAGCGCTCATCATGGGATACCAGAATGACGCCACCCTGAAAAACAGAAGAGAAGAGCTCAAGGGAACAGATATCAGGGGTGCAGGGCCCTGGGAAGAACAGGCGGCAAGAACATGCTCACCCTGAAGCTGCTGAGAGCACGGCCCAAAGCCTCAATTGTCTCCATGTCCAGATGGTTTGTGGGCTCATCCAGAATATAGAAGTTGGGGCTGGAAGGCAGAACACACATGCTACAAAATGGGAGAAATGCATACCCATGGCACAAACAAGAATCATTTTGTACTGGGCAAGAAGGGGAGACGAGAAGGCAAGAAAGAACACAAGAAAATTAGACTCACCATGGCATGGTCATCTGGGCAAAGGCTACCCGGCTCTTCTGGCCCCCAGATAAGCTTGCAACAGGGCGCATGGCCAGTTCTCCAGAGATGCCATACCGGCCCAACTGATGACGATATTCCTCTTCAGTTCGCCCTGGAAAAGGCACCCACCCACACCAGGTCAGAGTCCTTTGCTACTCTGTAGGGTCCCCTTCTCAATGCCCATGTTCTTACACCTAGACAGGCAGGCTGCTCCATATTGACCCAAGATAGACCTAGATACAAGGATCAGCTAAAACACTCTTGCTGCAAACCTATCCCTAACATACCAGGAAACTTGCGAGCCAGGAGTTCCACAGCACTGACATTCAAGTCTAGCTGGTCCACGTGGTGCTGGCTGAAATAGCCTATTTTCAGATTCCTGGAGACAAAATGAAGGCAGGAGGCAACACTGTGGAGTAGCATAGGGAGCTGAATGTGTATGCGCGTGCATGCAGTTCAAGGAGGGACTCCGTACCTGTGGGCATGCCTGATACCTCGGACAGGAGCCAGGTCCCCCAGGAGCAGCTTTAGCATAGTGGATTTCCCAGCCCCATTCTCCCCAACCTATAAGAGGGAGGAGCACGTTTAATGAGTGGGCATGTGAAGGGCACAGGAGGGAAGAAGGAAGAGGTGCCCTGGGGAGTCTCAGCCTTACAAATCCCAAAACTCTGTAAGAATTAGAGGATCTTCAGTTCTGGGGACTGAGTTTGGCCCTCACATTTGGCCAGAAAGCACATTTTACTTGCTGAGCTCTCTCCCCAGACTTTCCCTTCCTTCTGAGGAAAAGGAAATTTCCCTAGAACCAAACTATCTAAACCCTTACCTGTAACCTATGTCCTTGTTTTACTGTATCATGACTGTCATAATGGAGAACCAAGAACCAAGTAAGTAAATTACTGTTCTATGTATTTATAAAATGCCACATCTGCCAGGTTTCTCGTCTCTGAGGTGGCTCAGTGAGGCTACAGAGAACACAGCAGTATAATTCAATGTGTCCATGCCCACTCATTTCTCTCTGTACTCTTCCTTCTACTGTGGCTGAGGAAGGCAACTCCCACACCACTGAACAGAAGGGCAACCATACCACACATATGCGAGACTCAAGATCTGCAGAGACAGACAGACGACTGAAGATGATGTGTTTAGGGTCATAGTAGAAATCCACTTCATCCAGCTGCAGAATTGGCGGTGAGAACTTCTCAAATCCATCAGGGAACCTGCGGGAGGTGCAAAGGTGGAGTGTGGAGGTAGCCAGAAACAGAAGTTTCCCATCAGCTCCCCTGGGGTTTAGCACTCACTTCAACACCACCTCGGATTCCTTGTCCACCGGCTTTAGTTCAGGTCTGAGGGAGAGATGGAGAAACGATTATTTTAACAAGATATGAAAGTAGAAAGAAGAACACCAATAGTAGAAAGGTTTAAGCAAGGGAAGGAAACAGAAAGATGAGGAGGAGGGTCAACAAAAGCTAAGGACTGTATGGAAAAGTCGATACTTTATAAGCTATTTGAAAAGGCTGGGCATGGTGGCACTTGGGAGGCAGAGGCAGGTGGATCTCTGTGAGTTCAAGGCCAGCTTGGTCTACAAAGTGAGTCCAGGACAGTGAAGGATACACAGAAAAACCCTGTCTCAAAAAACCTAAAAATAAGCCGGGCGGTGGTGGCGCACGCCTTTAATCCCAGCACTTGGGAGGCAGAGGCAGGCGGATCTTTGCGAGTTCGAGGCCAGCCTGGTCTACAAAGCGAGTCCAGGACAGCCAGAGCTGTTAAACAGAGAAACCCTGTCTCGAAAAACCAAAAAAAAAAAAAACCTAAAAATAAACAAATAAATAAATAAACAAACAAATAAATAAGCAAGCTAATTGAAAAATAAAGTTTTGGGGCTGGAGAGATGGCTCAGCAGATAAGAGCACTTATGAGAGCTCAGAACTGTAACTCCAGTTTCAGGGGATCTGACACCCTCACAGATACAGGCAAAACACCAATGCAAATAAAAGTAAACAACTCGCCGGGCAGTGGTGGCGCACGCCTTTAATCCCAGCACTTGGGAGGCAGAGGCAGGCGGATCTTTGCGAGTTCGAGGCCAGCCTGGTCTACAAAGTGAGTCCAGGACAGCTAGAGATATACAGAGAAACCCTGTCTCGAAAAAAACAAACAAAAAAAAAATAAACAACTCATGAAGAAAATTAATAAGTTTGAGCTGGGGATGGTGGCGCACGCCTTTAATCACAGCACTCAGGAAACAGAGGCAGGTGGATCTCTGTGAGTTCAGGGCCAGTCTGGTCTATAAAGGGAGTCCAGGACAGTCAAGGACACACAGAGAAACCCTGTCTGAAAAAAAAAGTTTGAAGGGCTACCTCCCTACAAGCTGTTAGTCAGGAAGGCCTCTGAAGACCCAAAACAATATACAGGCAATAGCTGCTTACCAGAACAAAGTGGTCAGGACTCTTATTACAACATGCAGATGTGCACAGGTACATACACGTATACACACACACACACACACACACACACACACACACACACGCACGCACGCACGCGCGCCCATGCACGCACATATGCATGCACCCTGGTTACAGACAGAGAAAGCGATACAGAATTGAAATGAAGCCCCTGCCCTACTGTCTGGCTCTCAGTCCTGGAGGTGCTAAGTAGGCTGCTGGGGAGAACTGCCATCAACAGTCTTCCTTAGCCGAGAAACCGTGTGCAACAAAACTGGGGCCCGGCAGGTGTGTCCACTGGCAAGTGTATTATGGATAATCAACTGCTGTCTGATTGGAACTAAAGCCTGCCCCACAACAGAAATGCACCTCTATTGTAAACCAGATCAAAGCCTGTGGCCAAGGAGCTCACAAGCTGTAGTGTGGAAGCCACAGGTATTTGTTAAATCATCACCATGTGCCCATCATATTGTCCTCTAAATAACTATGTTTATCTCCACAGGTGAGTCAGTTATGGTCTGAGAAGCAGTGGCGGCAGATGCTCATAACTAGTCACAGTGCTGAGGACAAGCGACTGTTGAGTGCTCAGCTATAAACAGGATGTGACATTCTCTCAAGGGCTGGGGGAACACGCAGAATAGACAGTGGAAGGAATGAGAGCCACAGAGTAGGGTGGAGTGATATCGAACAGTCTTCTGGGCATGACATGGTCGTGGCACTCACTCAAAGCTGCTAGGATTACCGTGATAGATCTGCATGAGCCTAGGCCTGTCACCATCTTGTCATGAAGGGGTTGAGGGTTTATAGGCAGTTAGTGATTGCTGGGGGGAGGGAGTACAGCCACTAGGGAGATGTTTATGCTTCAGTAAGTAACAGCTCACCCATGCTCTTGTAAGCATCCTAATGAAACTTACTGGGTTACCAAAAACTAAAAAGATAGGAGAACAAGCTGGAAAGAAGGGATAGATGGGAGGGGACAAGAAAAGCAATGGGGGATGGGTATGATCAAAATATACTGTATCATATATGGACATATCATAACAAAACCCATTATATAGAATTAATACACACTAACAAAAAACAGTAAAATAACCGCACTTTATGTTGAATGTGGTAACATACCCACAATCTTACCACTCGGGGCTAAAGCCAGCCTATATAAACATTTGTGTTATGTAGGGAGACCTTGACTCAACAAAATGACAAAAATTAACAAAACTTAGCTGGGCGTGGTGGCACACACATTTAATCAGAGTGCTCAGGAGGCAGAGGCAGGTGAATCTCAGTCTCAATGAGTTCAAGGCCAGCCTGGTTTACAAAGTGAGTCCAGGACAGCCAGGGCTCTGTTACACAGAGAAACCCTGTCTTGACCCCTTCAACCCCCCCCAAACCAAACCAATAAATAAAATACATATAAAAAATTTAAAAATATTTTCACTTATTTTTTATGTGTATAGGTGTTTTACATACATGTATATCTGTGTACCACATGTATGCAGTGCCATGAGGTCAGAATAGGGTGTCGGTTCATTTGGAAATAGAATCAGAGACAGTTATGAGCTGTCATGTGGGTGCTGAGACCCAAAGCTAGATCTAAAAAACATTGTAATGACATCTGCCAAGCATGGCGACATACACTTTTAATCCCAGCACTTGGGAGACAGAGCAGATGGATCTCTGTGAGTTTGAGACTAGCCTGGTCTACACAGGAAATTCAGGCTAGCCTGGGTTACATGGTGAGACCTTATAGCCTCAAAGGAAAAAACAAATCCAGAAAAAGTTACATTTACTTTTGTTTAAGATGTTTGCATGCATGTGCTCATGTGGAGGTCAGAGGGCAACATGCAGGAACTCTTCTGCCATGCGTCCTGGGATGAAATTTGGACCATCAGGTTTGCTGGCAGGTACCCTCTCCTGACTGAATGGTTCCCCAATTAAAAAAAAAAATCCCATTTCTCAAAAGATTTAAAAAAAAATGTTAAGTTTGTGTTATTACTATATGTTGTACATGTAAGGTAAGGTCTCACTAGGATGCCTGACTTGGCCTTGAACTTGAAGTCCTTGGATCTCAGCCTTCTCTAGTTTGGAGATTACAGGTCTGTGCCCCCAGCCCTAGGGCAGCTTTTACCCTTAATATACAGTGATAAATGTTTCCATGTCAGAGTTGTAAGCCTTATGAATTTAATTCTCTAAAAAAGTCTAGAATTTCTAGGAAGAAGACTCCTTTAAGACTAAACCCTCAATGAAAAATTTACTAGTCATGGAACTGCTTATCAAAACTACAATGAGATGTTGCTTTTCATCCAATAGCACGGTGGAGACTACAGGGTTATGGACAAGTGCTGGCAAAGATACGACAGCTCTCATGCCCTGGAGGAGGCCTGCAAAATAATGCATCTGCTTTAAAACAAAGTCTGGCAAGCCAGAAGTGGTGGTAGTGATACCAGCACGTGGGAAGCAAACACATTTGAAGTTCAAGGCTAGCCTGGGCTACAAAATGAGAGACTGTTTCAAACTAAAAAACAAAAAGACTGGTCTGAATCTGCAACCACATCCAACTATTCTATCCAGCTAGACTTGCCAGGTTCTTTCCAAGGTCTAGCGTTCCCTCATCAAAGGAACTCTCTTTGCAACACACAAGAGACCAGTATAGAAAACCACAACCAATCAAAATGCAGAGTTGTGGAACCCAGTCACAATGGACATATCCACAAAACACTCCAGTACCTAAGGCTCAGGGAACCTTTAGCAAGATGGGGTAGAAAGAGTCTAAGAGCCAGACAATCAGGGTGTTGCTCTGAGACTGTTTCCTAGTAATGTCAGAAGAAACTCCCATAAAGTCTCACCAACATGATTGCCCAAACATGAGCTCAAGATGAATGATGCCAACAGACATGGTAAAGTGTGTGTGGGGGACAGACACAAGGCCTCAACCCTATACCAAGAACTACAGGCAACCAAGGAATGCTGAGAGCAAGAGGAATAGTCTCCCCCCAGGGAAGAGGATAGCGATTGGTATCTGATACCAAATGGTCAGCCCTGAAAACATACATATGAGGGACATCATACAGACTGAACAAGTTATATTGAGGAATATACATATACAGATGTAACAGAAATTACTGAAAAGAGGATGTGAATTGGAAAAAGAACAGGGAGGTATATAAGAGAGGGTTTAGAGGGAGGAAAGGGAAGGGAGAAATGTACTTATATCTCTAAATAAAGAAAAGAAAAAATTAATGAAAAATGTAAAAATAACAAAAGAAGTCAGATATGAATTGTATTCATTTCCTGTCTACAAAGCGAGTCCAGGACAGCCGGGACTCTGTTACACAGAGAAATCCTGTCTTGAAAAATGAAAAACCAAAACTGGTCTGGAAGGGGCCTGGGGATACAGCTAAGTTGCTAGAATGCTTGCCTAGTATGTGCAGGTCCTAGATCCAATCCTGGCACTGCACAAACCCAGTGTGACACATGCCCATAATCTCAACACCTGGAAGGTGGAGGTAGAAGGACTAGGAGTTCAGCCAGGCGTGGTGGTGCATGCCTTTAAATCTCAGCACTGGGGAGTCAGAGGCAGGTGGATCTCTGTGAGTTAAAGGCCACCCTGGTCTACAAAGTGAGTTCCAGGACAGCCAGGGCTACACAGTGAAACCCTGTATCAAAAGCAAAACAAAACCAAGTAAGAGTTTTAAGCCCAGCTTGAGCTACAAAACTTTGCCTCAAAACAAATAAAAGAATGAACATAGCCTGCAGATCCTTAAAGGTAAACATTAGAGTCAATCGGGGGGGCATATGTTTTAATTATAGCCCCTGGGAGGCAAAGATAGGAGAGATCTCTGTGAGTTCAGGGCCAGTCTGGTCTACAAAGCAGGTTCCAGGCCAGCCAGGGCTGTTACACAGAGAAAGCCTATTTCAAAAACCAAACCAAACCAAACCAAAACAACAACAACAACAAAAAACCCACCAACAAAAATCCTCAAAAGTTAAATTTCCACGTATAACAGCAAATCTACTCCTAGATATGTGCCCAAGTAAAACAAAATGTCTGCCTAGGAACCTGTGTATGGGAACTGGAGAGGAGACGGAAGAGCGCCCACTGTTCTTGAAGAGGACCCAGGTTTGATTTCTAGCAGCCACATACTAGCTTACATTCATCTGTTAACTCCTGATACAGGGGACTCAGCTCTCATTTCTGGCATCTGATCAGTTATACACACGTCTTTATATACATGCAGGCAAAAAACTCATATACATAAAATAACATACATAAATGTCCACAGCAGGGCGGCTGTGGTGGCTCATATTTGTAATCTCAGTGCTTAGGCGGATGAGGCAGGGGGACTGTTGTGAACTAGCAGTTAGTCTAGGTGACAGATTGAGACCTGACCTCTCAATCCCCACAACCCCTAGAAAACTCAAAGTATCATTCATTATTCCTAAAAGAAAAAATATTGGAATAACCTAACATGTACCACCTGACTCAGTAAACAGGGTGTTATGTTCATAAAGTGGAGCATCATTCCACCACAAAAGGAAATGAATGTTAACAAAAATCCTCAAAGTTACATCCATCACAACATGGATGACCCTAGAAAACATGCTAGCAGAGAAGCTAGACATGGGTGAGACTTAGCCTGTACTAGGCCACTCTGCTTCCATGTTGGAGTAATCCCTGGCTGCTAGCTGAGGGGAGCCCTACAATGGAAGGATAAAGGGTGGCTTATAAAATGAGGGAAGAAATGAAGAAGAATCAGTGTCTGGTCAAGGATTTAGTACTCACAACTTCTCCAACATCTTGAGTTTACTCTGCACTTGAGAGGCTCTGTTCGCATTATATCGAAAACGGTCAATGAAAACCTACGGGAGAGGTACGCACTGGTCAAGTTCCCTCACCACTACCAACTCTGGAACTATGGGATGGAAACCATCGTCCTGCCTCCCCCACCACACCTGGATGTGCTGGCGATACTGCTGCTGAGCCTCATACTCGCGCTGCTGATTGAGTAGCCGCTCCTGTTTACTCTTGATGAAGGTCTCAAAGTCCCCTCGATAACCATCTAGCCGTTGGCTATGCAGGTGGATGATGTCTGTGGCAATGGCGTTCAGGAAGTTGCGGTCATGAGACACAACTAGGATAGTGGAGGGCCACGTCTGAGGAATAAAAGAATAGCAGGCTGTTTGGAAGGCCAACTGGCCCCCCAAAATCTTAGAGGCAGACACTCCCAGACCCATTGGAGAGCCTTCCTTAAACTCACCTGCAGGTAATTCTCCAACCACAGGATGGCCCTTACATCCAGCATGTTTGTGGGTTCTGGAGAGGAAGCAAGGAAACATACCCTTACACATTGGGAATGAAGGGCTGGAGAAGTAGGAACAAGGAAGTTATCATCATTGTCTAGCTCCAAAGTCAGGGGGACTCATTCAAACTCACCGTCTAGCAGCAGAAGGTCTGGCCTGTGAAAAACAATACACAGCATGAGTTTTATGAGAAGAGACTTGTTATGACATCCCACCGTGTCCCACTCATACATTCTCAGGGTCAGGGGACTCACCTGGCAAACAGAGCCCGGGCTAAGGCCAATCTCATCCTCCAGCCACCTGAGAACTCCCTGATGACAATAGACTCACATTAGAAGGATGGTGTGCGTATCAGGACAAGCAGGGGCAGAGCCCCAGCAGCGTTCAAAGTCAAGAATGGCCAAGCTTGCTCACCTGGTAGGCTGCTGCTGCATTTTAGGGGTAAAGCCGAGCCCCGCAAGAATGACTGATGCTCTAGGAATGAAAATTTGAAGAATCCAGTTGGAAGAGTTCAAATGTGAGAGAACAACTAAACAGGAGAGGAAATGGGAATTTTAAATACCTGGCAGGTGCCTTATCAGCCTCAATTTCCTCCAGTTTGGTATAGATTTCTGCCAACTGTGCAGCTTCTGAACCTTCTGCCCTGGGAAGAGAACAGACGGAAGCAGCTTATGTAAAGGCAGTCTAAGAGAGAGAGTCCTGCACCCTCTAGGTTGGTAAGCAGGGAAAATGAAGGTTTTATAGTTCCATAGGCTAAATTCCAAGCTGTGCTGCTCACTAGGGAGGTCACGTGAATTATGGAGACACTCTATAAGAGTGTCTTAGGGTTTTTATTGCTGTGATAAATCATCATGACCAGGGGGCTGGAGAGATGGCTCAGCGGTTAAGAGCACTGACTGCTCTTCCAAAGGACCTGGGTTCAAATTCCAGCACCCACATGGCAGTTCATAGCTGTCTGTAATTGCTGGGCGTGGTGGCACACGCCTTTAATCCCAGCGCTCAGGAGGCAGAGGCAGGCAGATCTCTGTGAATTCAAGGCCAGCCTGGTCTATAGGGTGAGTTTCCAGGACAGCCAGGGCAATACAGGGAAACTCTGTCTCGAAAAACCGAAAAAACAAAACAAAACAAAAAAACCTCACCATGACCAAAAGCAACTTGGGGGAGGACAGGGTTTACTTTATTTTATAAAGCTGAGGCCACGAACCATCACTGAGGAAAGTCAGGGCAGGAACCATGGAAGAACCTCACTCTGCTTTCTTATTCAGCCTGAGACCACCAGCCCAAGAATGGCCCAGAGCCCACAATGAGCTAGATCCTCTTACATCAATTAAGAAAATGTACCACAGACTTGCCCACATGCCAACCTATGAAGGCATTTTCTCAGTTAAGGTGCCTCTTCTCAAATAACTCTAGCTTGTGTCAAGGCACCACAACCCAACCAGCACAGAGAGAGTCTCCTTGCACCCTCTAGCCTGAAGCCTTCACCTGCCAGCAGCAATCTTGACGCTGAGCTCCCGTTCCCGCTGTAGCAGGTCCTCTCGTATGGTGTCACTTTCCAGCACACTCTGCAGTGCAGGGGTGTCATCTCCAGCAACTTCCTGCTCTACATGCAGCACGGAAATATGGGCTGGAACCCGCAGACTCCGGGTGGCCAGCATCTTCAGCAATGTTGTCTTCCCCAGACCATTGCGTCCCACCAGCCCATATCGCCGGCCCCATGCCAAGTTCACATCTGCTCCAGCCAGCAGTACCCTGAAGAAGGTAGGAAAGAGATGAAGGATGGTCTAGAAACAGGCACAAAGGGACTTTAATACTGTTGTAATTCCATTTCACAGCCCCAGATTCTCCTTTAATTAGAGAGTTCACGTCCCCGGCCATTTCCTCACCTATCACCAAAAGACACATCGAAGTTCTCAATTCGCACATCATAGGACTTGTTCTTGCCAGATGATTCCAACCGACTTTCTTTCCTGCTGCCTGCCTGGCTAGCCGATGCCTCCTCCAAGACGCTTTTAAAAGGAGAAATGGACAGTTTTTAGGGCTCCTTACAGTCCTTCTATACCAGAACTTGTCCTTCTCCCTTCTGAGAGACCTTCTTCCTAAACTCACAGAGGACTGCTGGTCTTCAGTGTTTCCTTCTCTGAACGCTTCTCCTGCTTTGCCTTCAGCCGAGCTTCAGCCTTCTCTAGTTTCTTCGCGTTCACTGTCTGAGTGATTTCCAAACACAACCAGTTCATACTAGGGTACAGGTTCAAAAAGGAACTCCAAATTCCACTTCAAACAAACCCTCAAACTTACCCATGACAATAGAGAATCAAAGACTCAGGGAAAGACACACCAGAAACCTCTCCCAAAGATAGACCCGCTAGACAGTCAGCTCCCACACCCACCACAGACACACAGCCCATCCCCTTTGTCCTCCTTACCGAGGACTGTTCCTTCTTTAGCAGTCCTGGAAGTTTGGTGTCACAGTCTGTAAGTGATAAGAAAAGCAGTCACCTTCTTCATGAGGGAAGAGACATGAAGACTTTGAGTGACCAATGAGATTCAAGAGCAGTTTTAAAAACAGCACTATGTGGGGCGGGGTGGCATACGCCTTTAATCCCAGCAGTCCCAGCAACTGGGAGGCAGGGACAGGCGGATCTCTGTGAGTTCAAGGCTAGCCTGGTCTACAGAGTGAGTTCAGGACAGCCAAGGCTACACAGAGAAACCCTGTCTCGAAAAACCAAAAAGGAAAAAAAAAAAAAAAGACAGCACTATGACTCTGGAATAGATGGTTATTAGACTTGAAGCAAACAAACAAACAAAAAAAGATCTCACATTTAAGAAGAGGCTGACGAACTCTTTAAGACCACGCTGTCGGTTAACGTACAAAATTGGCAAAACCAAATCTGTTTAGATCCAAGGCCTATATGCCTCCTACTATAGTCAACAGCTTGGAGAACCCTCCAACCCTATCCTTCATCACAAACTTTTATTTTTTTATTTTTTATTGGTTTTTCGAGACAGGGTTTCTCTGTGTAACAGCTCTGGCTGTCCTGGTCTCACTTTTGTAGACCAGGCTGGCCTCGAACTCACAGAGATCCGCCTGCCTCTGCCTCCCAAGTGCTGGGATTAAAGGCGTGCGCCACCACCGCCCGGCTTACAAACTTTTATGTTCACAAAAATGTTACTAGCTCCTATACAAGCCTTGTCGTAGAAGATATGGAGAGAGTCCTGAGCTGCAACGAGCAGGTGGCTGAGGGTGGAGGCAGAAGGCAGCTAGTTCAATCTCCCCTCACTCTCACCGTAGTTTTCCATTATCTTTGACAACTGAATGGGGGCGTCCAGTAGCACCTGGCTGTTTCCCTGGTTCTGTGGCTCAGCCCTACGTGGGTAGGGAGAGAATGCAGTCAGTTGTGAGCAAAGATTTATAGAGTTCAGACCTTCTTTGCTTGTGCTCCATTAGCCTCCCTTTGCCCATCAACTCCATTCCCTTGGCACCTACAGGCGTAGAGTGTTGTACATGCGCTGACAGACAGCCCTGATGCCCGCGTCATCCTTGCTGTCCCCGGACACTTCTTGCAATAGTTCCCCTACAGCTTCCACCAGGTCATCCACAGACTCGAAGTCCGCGCTGCCGCTGTGCAAGACACCTGGGCCGGGTACCGCAGAACAAGAAAGACAACGGGTAGGGCGGACACACGAGCAGTTTCAGCGTCTGTTCAGCCCACTTGGGGCTCCAGACCCCACTGGCCCTCCAGATAAGAGGTCACGCAGAGGAGAGGCCAGGTAGCGGTCTGGCCCTCAGTCTTCCCCCACAACCTCCACTTCGGCCTCCCGGGACAGTTAACTCAGTTTCGCTCACCGGTCACGTAGTCGAAGACCTGCCCGTCAATTTCTGGGAACTCGCTCCGCAGGATATCGGCGCAAGTCGCCATGTTCACCTGGGATCCCGTCTGCGCAGTCGTAGTGAGCCCTAGGCCTAGGACCGCCCCTCTGCCCTTCCTCCCTCCGAAATCGCGCCCTCCGTTCCTCCCAGGGAGCATGCGCATTAATGACGTCAGAAAGCCGAGGCTTTCCTGGGGCCTACGAGGAGGCGGGGCTAGGGGAACTGCACGCAAGGGCCCCTCCAGCAGGCACGGCAACGTGCGCCTGCGCAACTCCTGCTTCACGAGTATTTCAGCCTCCTGTGCGGTTTCGGAGACGGCACCGAGGCGGTGTGGCGGAGTCGCCCGAGGTTGCTGCGAGGAGAGTCCGGCCTAGAGACAGGCTGCCGTGGAAGCCGCCGCTTTGCTGGCTTGGACGCCTTGCCTGCAGGCGCGGCCCGCTGCGCGCCCACCCAGTCTTTCAGGCCAAGGCGTTTTGCTGACTCACGCCAACTCTCCGGCAGACACTGCGGACTGAGCCAACACCAGAGCACTTGGTGTTCTGCTCAGTCCGGACTGTCTGTCGGTTCCTTCGAGTCCGGCTAGTGAATCAGCTCACACTTTATAGGTATTAACCGGGTCTTTGAGAGTTACGCTGTTCTGTTCTTCCACCACCCCAAGACACAGCCCCACCCACCACCAGAAACCCCGAACAACAGGAAGCCCTTTATAAATTCATTCTTTATCCTAGGTCTACAGACGAAGCAGATTTTCTTACATTCTGAATCTCAGTGTCTGTAAAAATACTCCCATCGATTTGTTAAATAGAAGACTTTGGCTGGCCGTGGTGGTGCACGGAGGCAGAGGCAGGCGTATCTCTGTGAGGCTAGCCTAGTCTACAGAGTGAGGCCAAAATAGCCAGGGGTACACAGAAAAACCCTGTCTCAAAAAAAAACCATACACACAAAAAAAGTATAAGACTTTGTTCTTAAATAACACTCCTACTTTGTAAATTCCTAATATGCTCAAATTACACCCGTATATATTTTTGAGACAATCTTCCCTAGATAGCCCAAGGTAACCTAGAACTACTGACCCTCCTGCCTGTCACCCAAGTGCTGGAATTAAATGCATGTGCCACTACACTGGACTGCCCACTCATCCACTTTAAGCATTATTGCAATGTGTGGGGAGCAGTCTTGGTGTTTAAAGTTTTAAAAAGTTGTCACCATGCCTGAGGTTATAGCTTAGTTGGAAGAACACATGTCTACCATGTGTGAAGCTTTGTGTTTGATTCCCCAGTACCTCATAAAACTGGGCCCGCGTGGTGGCATGCTTGTAACCCCAACATACAGGAGGCAGTGATAGAAGGATCAAGAATTCACGGTGGCTGGGCAGTGGTGGCACCCACCTTTAATCCCAGCACCCAGCAGGTAAAGACTAATCCTTGTGAGTTCAAGGCCAACCTGATCTACAGAGTTGTATGAAGGGGCTGATAGATTAATATAAGTTAGATTTAGTGAATATA
>CAJQZJ010032426.1:2466542-2548624 GCA_907164525.1 Lophiomys imhausi
GGGCCTGGCACTAAGCCAGGACAGGCAGAAGGAAGAGAAGCCTCCAAGACCACTCTGCCCAGGAGGCCAGGGACTGCCTTAGCAGTCCCACTGTGATGTGGTTGGTTCAGATCCATACTCGGGACTGTTGTAAAGGAAAGGCAGCAAAGCAGGAGGGAGCAAAGACACTGATGAGTGGTCACTGGGGTGTTTGGACCTGTGGGAAAGGGTGGGTGGGCCAGCTGCCACTAAGCAGCTAGCAGCGGGTTTCATAAATGCCACTGCGGCCAATGTATCGCACCCATTTGATGACATCATGGTCGCTGTAGTTCAGCTTGGGTTCGAATACCTTCAAGTAGCGCACCTTGAGGCCAGAAGGCGCGAATGGCACCTGGGTAGAGTACAGCTACAGTTAGGAATATGGCTCTACTCTGGCAAGTTCTATGGCTCATCCCCTTCACCTATCTACCACAGGTGTTTCTGAATGGCTGGGGCCCTGAAGCAACAGAATGCTGTGGTTGGGGGAGCTCACTAGGAGATAACCAAGTGAAGAGAGCTCATCTGAGTTACTAGGAATCATGTCTAAAAAGGCCCCAGCTGTGATGATGAGACTCCATTCCTTTAATCGTTAGGAGGTCACCAGAGAACTACCTTTCAACATACTTATCCTTGTCAGTACTATGGACTGGACAAGTAAAGCGGAGAAAATGAGATGTCTAATTCAGTCACCTCGTTGTCTTGTCTCTTAGTTAAATTCTCTTCTTTTCAAACAATCTATGCTTCTCAAGAACTGTTTTGTGAAAAGCTAAGAGAAGTCAAAGCTTTTAGTCAGTTTAAATTTCAATTTCTTTTAGGCTTAAGGCCAGAAGTGGTGGTGCTCGCCTTTAATACCAGCACTTTAATCTCAGGAGGCAGAGGCAGGGGGATCTCTGTGAGTTCGAGGCCAGCCTGCTCTACAAAGCGAGTCCAGGACAGCCAGGGCTCTGGTACACAGAGAAACTCTGTCTCGAAAAACAAAAACAAAACAACAAAAAAGATGCTTACGGGGAAGGGGGTCTGTCAGTTCAAAACATCTCATGATCTAAGCCCAGCTTCCTCCCCTCTAAGAAGCAGAGAGTGACCTGAGTGATCACTGGCTTTCCCATCACACCCAGCCACGACACTAGGCCCCTCCTCTGCCATACCTCAAAGTTCATGGAAATGGGGGGTCGAGCCCACTTCTTCTTATCGTTGGTGGGCAGAAGCTCAATCTCTGCGCTGATCTGAGATTCCTTCATGCCTGCCATGCGCTTGATCCTAGGAACACAGGAGTAATGGGCAGCAGGAGGCTGTGGTAGTTTGGAGAATTTTCAGAGTAGGAATTGCTTGTTTCAAGCATGGAGAGGGAGTGGGAGAAGGAAAAAGGAGCCTTAAGCTTATGGGAGATTCCAGGACAAGGAGGAGAGGTCAGGGCCCTGATAACTATTTGTTAACACTTTCAGCACTTGGGGTTGCAGTTTTCTCTTAGGCTAAGATGAGTGAGCTCTCCCTTTCCCAGAGTGTATACTTAGGACACACAACAAGGGCCAGTGGGAAATATTCTTGAAAAACAGACATGCTATAGGAGCTCAAGTGCAGGCACAGAGGTGGAGGCACACACACCCATCCACACCCACACGAATGCGTGTACAAACAGGCACACTAAAGACTGACAATACAAGCACAAGTTCCTGGAGAACCATGCACACTTCTCTCACCCCATAATCCACATAAGAGGACAGAAGGTGAAACTTAACGAGAAGGTACACTATGGCATCAAGTCTGGCTGTGGCTTCCTTAAGACTCACTTCCATACAATGGCGTTCTCGCTGGCCTTGTACTTGGCCTTCCCCTTCATGCAGATCACCTGCACCCCGCTTGTGTTCAATGGGGTTGGGATCCTCACCTAGGAGTGACACACCTGTCAGTGAACTGTGAAGACCTAATATCATCTGTCTTTACTCCCCAAGACAAGTTTTTGGTTTTTTTTTTTTTTTTTGGTTTTTCGAGACAGGGTTTCTCTGTGTAACAGCTCTGGCTGTCCTGGTCTCACTTTTTGTAGACCAGGCTGGCCTCGAACTCACAGAGATCCTCCTGCCTCTGCCTCCCAAGTGCTGGAATTAAAGGCGTGCACCACCACCGCCCAAGTTTTTGGTTTCTAAGTTCCAAGTCCTCACCTCAATCTTCTGGGCCAGAAGTGAGGGCTTGAAGTTGGACTTGATGACCACCTTGACCTCCAGTTTGGTGCGTCCCACTTCCCGCACCAATGGGATCACCCGGAAAGGAAGGATGATGTCCTTGGTAGTACGGTATCTTTGGAGGGGAGAACACATTTGATAGCCCAGGGCTGCCCAGTTCCACTCTCTTACTTACTCCCACCTCTTCCAGGTGCATCCCCTGCCTCCCACAGCCCCATGGCACCTCATGAGTTCAAACTCTCCATCAGGGGGGATGAAGCTGATGCTTCGCTCAGAGTCAAACTTGCTGAGTCGCACACACTGGTGGAAAGTGCAGTCGTCGATGGCAATTGACTGCTTCCCGCTACAACAGAAGCCACAGGCAAGCGTCAGACTAACCTCAGAGTCCATGCCACAGCAGGCTAGCTATACATGTTCTGGGAAGTTGAAGAACACAGGTTTACTTGAATCCCTGCCCTGTAGTTTGAGGTGAGGAAGAGCCTTCAGGTTCCTCATCACCTGAGAACACCGCTGCTGGGGACCAAATAAAGGAGTCTGCTCTCTAAAGACTAAGTCCTTTCACCTATTTCATCACGGGTGCCAAGACTAACCAGCTAAGGGTGCTTTTGGGCAGACAGAATTAGCAATTCCAGCAGAAATGAAGTCCAAAAGGAATCTGGCTCACTTGGCCTCCTCCCTGGCCTCTCAACAGCTCACCCATCTGTTTCCCAGAGCTCCCAGACTCAGGTACCTCTTGCTTGTCTCATCAGCCGTGCCTTTGCCCTGCTTCTCAATAACAATCTTGTCGTTCATTCCAAACTTGCACTCAGGCATGCCACTCAGGTAGCTCTTCATCACTACCCGGCCTGACACATGCGCACTGAGCACCTGCCCTGGTGACAGAACAGACACACGGGACCAGTTAAGCCGAGCTGACACGCTGGGACCTGCCCTGCCCACCTCAGATTGCATCATGAGAAGGCTCTCACCCTGTGGGGACATGAGCAGGTTTACACTCTCCAGAACATCTAGGAAGAGTTCATTCCGCCGATACTTGATACCTTCCCGCCGCCAGCCAATCTGCCCGGTCACCTGGCTGGTGATCTGAGACTGCTCTTCTTTTGTCTATATGGGGTAAATGTGGCCAATGACCTGACTCCTCTCCCCCTCCCATTACCCTCTCCTCCATTCCAACCTCATCGCTCTCTCTCTGTTCATTACTCTGTAACCCATCCTCCCTCACAACCTTTATAGGGCAGGGTTTGTAGAAAAGAGCAAAGCTACAATGGTAGACGTGAGGGAACAAGTTACCTGATGCTAGAAGCCATAGAAGACAGCAAGGATCCAACAGGAAGCAGCATGGTAAGAAAAAAAAAAAAGAAAGAAAGCTGTGAGGCTTCAGTCTGGAGAGGAGAGTCCACATGGTCTTTTAAGGAATACAAGGCCTCCAGAACAGCCACACCCCCTGCCCTCGGTGTAGAAGAAACCAACTGAGCAGTATTCCTGGTAATAAAGATGCTGAGTTGACATTCTGCGGTAGGAGAGCAGCCCAGAGCAAAACAGGCCGCAGTCATGGAAGGAGGCTGAGGCCAGCACTTCCTGTCAAGGGCAGGCTCATGAGTCAGCTAGGATAAAGCTGGGGGTCAATAGAAAGGAAGGAGTTGGGGTCCATCCTACTGTGTTCTGCATAATTAAGTACCTGACTCTTGATGCCCTGCTGGGTGATGAAGGTTTTCAGTGCACCTGTCTCTGAGTTCTGTGGGTACCCAAAGTCCAGAATCTCTGTAAAAAGAAGGGAATTATATATAGCCTGGCAGTGCGGTGCACACCTTGAAACTAAGCACTCAAGACAGTGGCAGGCTGCTCTCTGAATTTGAGGCCAGCCTGATCTCCAGAGCCAGTTCCAGGACAGGCAGGGCTACAGAGAAACCCTGTCTTCAAAACAAAAAGAAGTGAACTATTAGCCTCTAGAGAAAACCAAAGGGTCCCTCATGCCAGTCCTTCCTCTGGCCTGGATATGCCTGGCTAGCATAGGACCTGATGCTGTGTGGAATCATCTGCAGCAAGGTCTTCTAGCTTAGAGCACTCAGCCTGTGATTTGTTCTTCATAGGAAAATATAACTTGGCTGGGAATGGTGGCGCTCACCTTTGACCCCAGCACTTGGGAGGCAGAGGCAGGAGGATGTCTGTGAGTTCATCAAGGCCAGCCTGGTCTCCAAAGTGAGTCCAGGACACACAGGGCTACACAGAGAAACCCTGTCTCGAAAAATAAAAATCACAGAAGAGTCACATGATTAGTGGGTAAAAGGCTAAAAAAAAAAAAAAATTCATGAGCCCTCATTTTCTCCAGAAAACAGATGTTGTTAAAGGGGAAGCTGTCACAGACTCTAGGAAAGGAAAGAGGACAGCCAAAGGGACCTATACGACTTCCTCTTCTCCAGGCTCTGAAGTGTTGAGCTGAAAGTTGGGAAGACAGTTTGTGCACTTAGGCTCAAACCACAAAGACGTGAGGCTAATACAGGTGGCTCAGCAACCAAACCTCACAGGGAGGTTAGTAGCCCAAGCAAAGACCAAAACGTCCTCACCCCACCTGCTGGCCTAGTTTTGTATTCTACTTCAAAACAGCCTTTAGGTCTGGACTTGGACACAGAGATCATCACCTAAGAGATCAGAGACTCAAGAAACAAAGTTCAGAGCATGTTGGAATCTCCAGAGCCCTCCCAGTTAGGTTAACCCACCACACCCATCAATATTCAAATGCCTCACCATCCAGCAGCTCGTATATGAGCACAAAATTGTTCTTGATGTTTTCCTCACTGATCTTGCCAAAGTAAGCAGCCATCACATCACACATCTTATAGAGGAATTCGAAGACCATGGCAGCATTGACATTCTGCTTGGTGACTGCTGCCAGCCAGATGTTGGACCGCTTAACATGGAAGAAGCTGGTGCGGGCGATGTTTGTGACAGGGCTGCGCACCTGCTGCCGTGCATGAATCACATTGACCCGAAAGGCATCCACAGCATTCCTCCTGAGGGAAAAGGATGCAAAGAGGCTGTTCAGCATCTAGGCAGACCACCCCCTTGCGGATCACCTACAGATGCTGGCAGCTCCACCCTCCACAACACTGAAAATCTGACATATATTCATAAGTCAAGGCCGAAACCACCAGGGATCCCTTCTTATAGCACCCGTAGGGTCATGGGAAGAGGGCCCGAACTGGGCTACTATCCAAAGGCCATGAGAAATAGTGAAGTCAAATGATAATGATGGAAGGGTAGATGTAATGTTAATAAACTGACTCCCAGGCCTGACTTTAACTTCCCAGATATACCCCAGATGTCACCTCTCTAGCTTTCCAGGAAGTTCTAGGCCTTGAAGAGAAGGAAATCTTTATTGGGCCCACCAGTAGGGAAGGTCAACTCCTCTAGAAGTTGGACAAAACTAGTATGTCCTTAGTTAGAGAAGACTCTATAGGTGGAGATGGACCTATGGACTGTACCACCCAATTCTTTTCTCAGATCTAATTCCTGAAGGGGATAAAAAATGATGAAGGAAATCAATTTTGGAGGGCAGGACCCCTACCCGCCTGTACCTGAGTGGCAGCTTGACAGGCTGCTTACCTATTGCTACACCAGCCAATGAGATGGGATGAGAAAAATGACGCCAGCAAGAGGAGAGCGACAGCAAGGAGAGAGAGGGTTAGACGACACACAACACACCAAGGGGGCTACACATACCACGAGGGGGAGGCGGACAAGACAGGCAACAGGTAGAGAGCGCACTAACGCATGCAGGGCGTCGTGTGGCCTCACTGTGGCATAAACCAGGACCATCAGAGGTGGGAGGAACAGGAAGGGGTGGAACCAGCCAGACTCACTTAGGCTAGGCATTGCCACAAAGTCTAGCTCAGCTTTACCACCAAACAATGGATACAGCCTCAAAGGCCCTATCAGCCAGGGAGACAAGAAGATAGGAGAGCCACTATCAATCTACTCTGTGACTGTTTATCTCAATCTCTTTGAGAAAGAACAAGGTCGGAAGAACCAGAGGAGCCTGGCCTCAGGTGAGAGCAGCGGAGGAGCTCTTAGTTAGGAAGGAGCCATAGTGCGGAGCGGACTGAGAAGTGAGGCTGTAGTGAGCTCTGTGTAAGGCCTGAGGTCTTTAGACATGGACTTATTTGGGTCCACCCAGATGAACTACAAAGCCTGCATGACCCATAGAGCGCATCAAGTCTTCACCACCAGGGAGGGCTCAGAAAAACTGCAAACAGCTGAGTCAGCTGACTGACTAACGAGGGCTTTTAAGAGGATCTAGGAAAGGCTCTCAATATGAGAAGGATTTGAAAGCAAGATCTGGACGGATTAGTACCCACTCTGGTACTAACTACACACCCTGAAGTGAACAATCAATCTATCTGGGCAAAAGCACTCATCTTCAGCCACCAGACTTAGCCAAGAGATAGCCAAGAGATATAGGGGCAGGAAGGACAGGAATTCCTAAGCCTGGGGCGTGGGGGTGGGTGTCATTCCGAGGACCTGAGCCTAGCTGCTAGGCTAATGCCCAGTGGGAACCAGGCTATATTGCATGCTCAGGCCGAGGTGACAGGGAGTTTGGGGCACCGCATGCTCAGCCAAGGAACTTACCCGATGTCATCTCTGTAGACCCGGGAGATGAGCACCTCCCCCTTGTGATTATAGATGAATAAGCCTCCAATCATGGTGGCAGCTCAGTGTCTGTGACCCATTGCTCTGAGAACAGACCTAGGTAGGAAAGATGGGTGTAGGGTAAGGGGAAAGCTTCACACCGCTTCCCCAAGTCCCTAGTGGAGCTGTATAGACTTGGTTTTTTCCAGACTCAGTCCTCTAGCAGCTCTCCCAAGGAAGTCCCTCCCTCTCAGCTAGGCCCCAGTTCCTGTTTATTCCACACTGGACAGGAGAAAGCAATTTAAGACTGTGGGGCTCAGAACTAAGGCCATTTTCACTCAACCTTTTCTGAGGGCTGAATCAGAGAGAGTAAACCCCCACTTCTTCATAGTGCTGAGCTCAGCAAGGATTCTTCTCAACCCCCTGCTGTGCAGACTCTCACTCAGGCTCCTTCCACTGAGAAGACTTGCTTGGGAACGCAGAAATGGTGTTATGAATTACTCTAGTTGGCTTGGGCCTGGGACTGCCACCAGGCACAACTTTTAGAGCAAGCACTACCCTTCCAAGAAGGCAGCAGAGCATGAACCTCCAGACGTCTACACATTCCAGGAAAGGGTGTGCAGGGTGAGGTGGGGGTAGGGGAGAGGAGGCCCTTAGGCTCTAACATGGACCTGGGAATATGTCTGAATCAGGCACATCTTTCCCAGGCAGTAAGATAAATGCCCACAAACCATACTCCAACGATCTAAGTTGTTTATTGTAATTCTTTTAAAAGATTTCACTTCATGGGGCGTAGTGAAGCACACTTTTAATCCCAGCACTCAAGAGGTAGAGAGGCAGGCTGATCTCTGGGAGTTCCAGGCCAGCTTGGTCTACAAATCCAGTTCCAGGACAGCCAGTACTGTTATGCAGAGAAACCCTGTCTCCAAAAACCAAAAAACACTCACCCTAAAAACATCTTTACCTTTCATGCATGTATATGCCAGTGTGTATGCTGTGTGTGTAGAAACTAGATGTGGAAGCTAGAAGGTGTCAGATCTCCTCCCTCCTCGATAAGCCTGAGTTCCAGGCAATTGTGAGCCAAATGACCTAGGTGCTGAACTCAGTTCTTCTGGAAAAGCAGTAACTATTCTTCAATACTGAGCCCCTTTTACAGTTATTTCTGGTCACTGTCCTTTCAAATTTTCAAAGTGCACTAAAAATAAGGCCTGTATGTAGTAGCATTAATCCTGCCATCTCATTGCAACTCCAGATCTGCCAAGGAACTCACTTCTGGCCTGATGTTTATAAGCAATGGGCAGGGATAACAGAATGCCTCAACCACACAAATTATTTGGGTCAAAACTAATTTAGACTATTTGAGACAAGGTGTTAATCTGGTTCTAGATTTTCTGGATTAGCCCAGGTATTAATTTCACAGATGTTAGTTTAACAGAATTTCTGACACTGGAAAATAAACTCAAGACCAATGACAAGTCTCTTAAGGTAGGGAAAACACTCATCTCACAGTTCCAAAGAAGCTGAGAGAGAAAACACAAAATGGAGGTTGAGCCCTGAGCAAAGGACCAAGTCCAGAAGGATCAAGTAGTAGGTAGTTCAGGGCAGCAGAAACACAGGTGGGGGGTGGTCTGTGTGTCCCTGGACAGGAATAGAATATTTAGTTAAGTAGACAACTAGCTGTAATTTTCAAGTAGTAGGTAGTTCAGGGCACTAGAAACGCAGGTGAGGGGTGGTGTATGTGTGTGTGTGTCCCTGCACAGGAAAGGAGTATTTAGTTAAGGGGACAGCTAGCTGTAATTGCTAGCAATATACCAGGGTGACCCCCCCCCCCCCCCCCCCCCGGCAGCGACTACAGCTGTGAGAGTTCCTAAAGTTCTCTTATGGCAAAGGTCATAGGAGCTTTGAAGGAGCAAAAACCGATGGAAAGAGACTGACAGTAGAAAAAGGGAAAGCTCGGAGATAGGGCCTACTTTGCGTAGTTGAGGCTTGAGGGGCTGGTGAGGTTTTTTCAGCAGAGGGAAGAGACATCCAGGCCGGGGAGATGGCACAGGAGATGCGGGGGCTGACACAGGTCTGAGGTAAGAGCCGTGGGGGTAAACCAGGAGGAAGGAATATCGCAAGGTCCAAGACCTGTCACTGTCCAAGGGAGTGGCACCAAGGGGTGTCACTGTCCTGGGGGATGGGGGAAATGGGAAACCTCAGGGTTAACCGGTTGTCAGGATTCTAGGGATGGGCGCCGCGCGGCGTCCCGGCTCTAGGATTCCGGCCCGAGTCTCTCCCCAGAGACGCCCGGCGGGTCACTGGAGGGCGTCGATCCCCGCCCTTGCTGCAATCGCGCCTGAGGCACCCCCGCCCGGCCGTCTGCTGCCTCCCGGGTCTGAAGGCTGAGGCCACTCCTGGGTGCGGGCAGTTTTCCACCCAGCGCAGTGCAGGGCAGGACAGGCGACCACGGCACCCTCGCTGCCCGGGTAAGGACCCGTAATTCTACCTTCCCAGCTCACCTGGAGTCAGCAGCCTCCACAAGGCCGGCCTGGCCACTCTCGTATCCCAAGATGTCCGCCCGCCCCCTGCTCGCCTGTCCGCTGTCTCGGCTTTCACTGCAGAGCTCCCGCCCCGCCCCGCCCCGCCCCGCCCTCAGCTGCGCCTGCGCGCTAGTCTCCAGCGGTGACTACAAGTCCCGTCAGTCCCCGCAGCTTTCTAGCTGATAAATTTGAGCGCCCTAGGTTTAGCAAAACTACAACTACCGACTACCTTCGAGAGAGGGCCGACGCCGGCCTTAGTGCGTTGCATGTCGTTTGCAATATGTGTCGTGGTATACCCCACCCTTCCACTTGCCTCACTGAGTATCACGGTAAGTGTAGTCTCTGCAGCCTTCCCTGTTCCTAGTTAGATGTTTTGGTGGCTTTAAGAGACCAAAGCTGCTTGTTGAAACCAATTATAAGTTTTGAATTATTGTAGTCTTATTGTCTCCAGATTCCGAAGACTGGCTATACTCAATTTACAAGCATTAGTGCTGAAACTACTGTTTTTTTTTTTTGTTGTTGTTGTTTTTTTTTGGTTTTTCGAGACAGGGTTTCTCTGTTTAACAGCTCTGGCTGTCCTGGACTCGCTTTGTAGACCAGGCTGGCCTCGAACTCGCAAAGATCCGCCTGCCTCTGCCTCCCAAGTGCTGGGATTAAAGGCGTGCGCCACCACCGCCCGGCCTGTTGTTTGCTTTTTTTTCGAGACAGGGTTTCTCTTTGTAGCCCTGGCTGTCCTGGACTCACTCTGTAGACCAGGCTGGACTCGAACTCGCAAAGATCCGCCTGCCTCTGCCTCCCAAGTGTTGGGATTAAAGGCGTGCGCCACCACCGCCCGGCGAAACTACTGTTTTTTAACACCACGTTTGATTTTCCATAGGTTTTATATATATTCCAGACAGAACTGAACCCTTTCCCAGGGATAATTATCCAAAGAGAAAGGCTGGGGAGGAAGACGCTAATTCTTGGCAAAACTAGTTAGTGTTTTTCTCAGCTAAACCTGTGAAAATGGTGTGCTGATGAAGGATGGCAGCGCTTGGGACAAGGGGAAGCATTTCTATGAATTTGAGGCCAACCCGGTCTAAGGAGGTCCGAGACAGCCTGGCCTACATAAAAGGCCCTGTTTCCCCTCCACCCCGGTTTAGTTGGTCATAGAACTTAAAAAAATCCCATTTCTCAGCTGGGCAGTGGTGCGCACACCTTTAATCCTGGAGCTCAGGAAGCAGAGGCAGGTGAATCTCTCAATTTGAGACCAGCCTGTTCTACAGAGCGAGTTCCAGGACAGCTAGGGCTACACAAAGAAACCCTGCCTCTAAAAACAAAACAAAAATCCCATTTCTCATATCCAAACTGAGAGAATGAAGCAGAGCCAACCCTGGACACAAACAGTCTGCCTGATCCTGTCTGGTTCTTGCCAAATCAAGAAAAAATTTGATTCTCTCAGTA
The DNA here is from genome assembly GCA_907164525.1 of Lophiomys imhausi. Taxonomy (NCBI): domain Eukaryota; kingdom Metazoa; phylum Chordata; class Mammalia; order Rodentia; family Muridae; genus Lophiomys; species Lophiomys imhausi. Next base: position 2,477,329 of record CAJQZJ010032426.1, read on the forward strand.
GGCAGAGATATCCTGTTGCCTGAACAGGCCAGACTGCTATAGCAGAAAGGAAGTTGGCGGTGGGGGTGGCCTGGTTGGTAACCCTACTATTCCTAGCAACCTCCTTATGGAAGCCAGGACATAGCAAAATGTAGACATGACATTTCTCAAAAGATTGTCACTTTGTTGGGCTGGAGAGATGGTTCACCAGTTAAGAGCACTGGTTGTTCTTCCAAAGGACCCAGGTTCAAATCCCAGCACCCACATGGCAGTTTGAAAATGTAATGACTAGGCTTGGTGGTAATCCCAGAACTTGGGAGGCAGAGGCAGGCAGAGGCAGGCAGATCTCTGTGAGTTCAAGTTCAAGGCCAGCCTGGTCCACAGAGTGAGTTCCAGGATAGCTAGGGCTACACAAAGAAACCCTGTCCCAAAAAACCAAAATAAGTAAATAAGTAGTCACTTTGTGACATTATATAGTGACTGAAACCAGAAACTTCTAACCCTTAAACCACTCAATGTTTCGTGTCTGTCTTTGCAAAAGCTTTCTCTTACCAACACACCCTAAAAGCTTGCTGGTCTAGAGTAAATTAGTAGTGATAATATTAACAATAGCTACCGTTTATTGAGCACCTACTCTATTGTGTGCCAGGCACTGTGCTAGGCACTTTTCGTACAATACCTAATTTAAATCCTCACAACAACCCTGTGAGGTAGGTATTATTATCATCATTTTACATATGGGAGGACTGAGGCTCCAGAGAGGTTAAATAATTCTATTACACAACCAAAAATGATAGAGCTGGGATTCAAAACCAAACCAACCTGACTCCAAATCCCATGCTCTGTAAATCAAGAAGAGGAGAGGGCCAGCTGGACTTGAGAAAGAGTGTCAGAGTGGAGGACGAAGGAATCTAAGCTCACCAGTGTTTCTGGCCGGTGGGCCTCTGTACATTGTAACGAAGGTCACCAGGACAGGAACTCAAGAGGGATAATATTTGGCTAAGGACATATGGACCTGCCTGTAGAGATGGCCAGTGGGAAATAAAAACAGATGTGAAGAGAGGGGAAGCTGGGGCTGGACATACAGATTCAGAAATGACCAACATCTTCACAGCAAGGGATGAGACGGGTGACACTACTGTGGGATAGTGAGAGGGAAAGGAAGTGAGCCAGACAGGATGACAGGAGCACCAGCATCTAATGCATGAGCATGTGGAGGGACCCACGAGAGAACTGAAGAGAGGTAAGACCAGCTCACGCTTTGAACAGAGTCCTTCGGAAATATTTGTTAAATGAACGATTGTCAGAATATCCCTACCTCAGTTTGTTCCCAAACCTGGGCTAAGGACATCTTCTTGATGAGGGGAGACATTTGCTGAGGGTTGAATCCAGGACACACTAGGCAAGCACTCTACTACAGAGCTATGTCTGCAGCTGACACCCTTGTCCAGAAAATATAAGAGTATGGGTAAGTCAGTAGAGTTTATAGCAGGGTTTTAAAGAGAAAACTGTGGTTTAAGGTGGAGAACAATTTTAGAAATAACTGGAACTGTTTGGAAGTCTCAGTAGTCCTCTTGTGTAGCTTCACCCGGTCTGTGCTTCCTGACTCTGTTCCCAGGTGCCATGGTGAAGATGAAGACAGAGCAGAGGATATGTGGGGGCAGGAGGGAAGTAGAGAATGACCTGTCAATGACCTCTGTTGAGCCCCAGCTTTGGGGCTTTTTCCAAAGTACAAAGGTGTTGGGAACATGTGTGCGGAGCTTGAGGGCTAGCAGGAAGGGGAGAGGGCAGTCAGGGACCAGCCCCACTATCTAGGGGATGACTTTGAGAAAGGGTCCAGCCCTTTGGGCAGGGACCAGCCCTGAGGCTTATAAACTTGCATAGGCACACGTGTGTATGTGTGTGTGTGTGTCTCTCTCTCACTCGTGCACGTGTGTATATGTATCTATGTGTGTGTATGTTGAGGGGTGGGGAGCAAACTTCTCTACTTTTCTTGGAAAGAGTCTGTCTTGCATGGGGGAAGCTGAGGTCCTTCCCAGAAGCCTAGTGACCTTGCAGTGTGGGTGTGGGGCCTGGACATCCTTGGGAAGCCCTGAGGGGCTGCTGAAGCAGAGTTCCTGGTCTCCTTGGAGGCTGGGCCTCCCTTTCCTGGGGGCTCACAGAAAGTCAAAGAGCCCGAAATTCTTGGCTGCTCCAGGCCCAGGGAAATTTGAAGGAAGAAAAAAGAAGAAAAATGTTTCAGGCTCAGAAGTTAGATGAGCCTGTTGGTTAGTAGGGTTAGATCTGGGGGAACCAGCACACAGGACAGGCATGGATGGGGGTCCAGGCCCAGCAGAGATATTCCCTGGAAGCCACTAGTGGCCCTGGCACCTGAGGGGGGCTCTCTGGGTTTCTGATTGGCCTGGGTCCAAGCAGGGACAGGCAGCACAGATGCCTACTACAGGTGGCTACAGCTGTAGGGGGAAGGATGGAAGCAGCAGACAGGACAGTAAGGAAGGGAAAGATCACTTTAGGTGTCAGTATGGTGGGGTAGAATCAAGATCTCAGCACACATGCTTGAGGAGGTGGGCAAAAGGGTACCGAAGTGGGATAGGTAGGCGTAAGGTGTGGCACCACTGGTCACCTCCTAAATGGGAGAGTGGAGCATCAGGAAGTAAGACCAGCAGTGCAGCCTCGGAACCCTGGGAAGCCGGGAACTGGGGGTGGACTGGGGGGGGCTGGTTAGTGGACAGCACCAGCTGGGCCAGAGGCAGGTTAGGGCTATAGCATGGATGAGCAGAGACTCCTCATCCTTGCTGCTACCAGCAAGCTGTAGCACGTGGTTCCATTTATGTCCCTTTCAGGTACCAAAGTGAGAAAACAAAAACAAAAACAGGATCGACTGATGGAGAACGGGATGCAGCCGGCTGGGGCGGGGGCGGGGGGGGGGGGAGCGGGAGAGGGGCCCTGATCACATCACATCCACAAAGAACTCACTGGGGTTTCCCATTGCCATGCGGAAGGACTGTCTGCTGGCCGTCAGTTCCGGGGGCACCGAGGCCAGGTCACGGCCCGGAGGGGCTCCTGGGGGCCCCATGGCTGCAGGCGGCGGGGTCATCATCAGCATCGGGGGACCATAGAGAGGGGGCACTCCGGGCGGGCCATAGCTTGGGTGTGTGTGGTGGCTGCGCAGGCTACTGGTCAGTGAATGGTGGCTGCGGTGGCTGTGCTCGCTGGCCGCTGGGCCTGAGCGCTCACTTGGCGCCCGCTCCCGGGGGCCCCGCAGACTGCTGCGCGTAGTGTGGTCTGACTCACTGCCGCTACCACCTGACTTGGAGTCCCCAGCTTTTGGGTCCTTCTCCTTGCGCCGGTCGCTGCCACTTCGGTTGGAGCCACTGCTCCGACTGCCTGTAGGGAATAAACAGGCCCAAGGATGGAGATACAGAGGTGGCCCCGAGCTCTCTGTAGATAGATTCTTTCTGGCTGGATCCCTGACTTACCTTCACTGTGTTGACTGCTGGCGCTGCCCCCGCCGTAGCTGTAGCCCAGTTCTGGGAAGCCTGGGTGTGGGTTGTAGGGATGCGGAGGCGGTGGGTACTGGTAGGGGAACGCCATAGGCCAAGGCGCAGCCCCTGGATGCGGTAAAGGAGCCAGTGTGTCCTGGTCAGAGGCGCCACTGGAGCCGTCATGGTCGTGAAGCGACAGGTTGGCCATGTCTGTGGGAAGAGGACTCGGTAAACTGGTCTATTTTGTCCCACACCCCCAATCAGGTCTCTAGTCAAAAATGAACTGCAGGCAACAATGTTGAAGTTTATTGCCTGCAGATCTCCTTGGCCACTCCCAATAGTTCCATAGCCGATCCTTACATCTAATTCCCAAGGCCCTCAAGGTATCTCCTAAGTACTTGAAGGGTGAAGCAAGAAGAGACCTGATAGGGGTTCGAGCACAACCTAAAGTGCATGGTAAGTTTGAAACCAGTCTAGGCTCCATTATCTGACAGTCTCAGAAAACTGAAAAATAAAGACTCTAAAAATGAAACAAAACAACCCCATCCACCCTTCACCTCTTTTTTTTTTTTTCCTCCTCGAGTCAGGGTTTCACTGTGTAGCTTTGGTTGTCCTGGAACTCACTCTGTAGATCAGGCTGGCCTCGAACTCAGAGACCCCTCAAGGTGTGAGCCACCACATCCGGCGCCCCTCACCTCTTATTTTGCCATTTTCTGTTTGGCTGAGAGGGAATAAAGTCAGGGAAGGTGGAAGGGCTAAAATACTAGAAGCCTTCAGGTACTGTGCAGGCATTCATTAAGCACACGGCACAGCAACCCCTAAGAGGTAATCATCACTTCTTCAGGCAAGGAAACAAAAGTCCAGAGAGCTTAAATGAGGGGCTTGAGTTAACCTGAGCTCTGGCAGAACAGAAGCTGAGAGGTGCTTAGACACTCGCCTTTCAGATTAATTAGGTGAGGAATGTTTGGGAAAATTGAGGTGAATGTTTGCCCTCTCCTCCCCCAAAACTAATAATAATAATAAGATGATGATGACTTATTAAAAGCCCACAATGAGGCTGAAGAGATAGCTCAGCAGTTAAGAGCACTTGCTGAAGATCTGGGCTTGATTCCTAGCACCCACATAGTGGGTCACAACCATCTGTAACTCCAGTTCCAGGGATCCAGTGACTTCTGGCCTTTCTAGGCACTGTATACACATGGTGCACAGACATTCATGCAGACAAATGACTCATATGCAAAAAATAAAAATAAAAAATTAAATCTTAAAAATAAAAGTTCAGGCTGGGGGTGATAGTGCACATCTTTAATCGCAGTACTCAGGAGGCAGAGGCAAGTGGATCTCTATGAGTTCTTGAGGCTAGCCTGGTCTACAAAGTTAGTCTAGGACAGCCAGGGCTGTTACACAGTGAAACCCTGTCTCAAAACAAAACAAACAAAAAAACCCAATCAATCAATCAATAAATAAAAGATTCAGAATAAGCTGGATGAGGTAGCCTATGCCTTTAATTCCAATACTTGGGAGGCAGAGGGAGGCAGATCTCTGAGAATTCAAGACTAGCTTGGCCTACATAGTGAATGCCAGGACAGCCAGAGAGCTATGTAGTGAGACCCTGTCTCAAAAGAAGAGGACCAGAATGGACTGGGTGTGGAGGTGTGCACCTGTCATCCTGGCAGGACTGGGAGGTCAACCAACCCAGACTACATAGAAATAAGGGAGGAATAATTCAAAGAGGAGGAGGAGGAGGAGGAGAAGGAGGAGGAAGAGGCAGAATCTAAATGAACACAGTGTTTTAGGACCTCCTTTATAGAAGGGTCTTGCTCTCAACACATTTTCCTGGTGCTGTAGTGGAGAATAGGGATGGGCAGAAGGGTCAGAAAGAACAACCCAAATACCTCCTCTGTGCCATGCTTGCAGCCAGAGCTGGCACCAATTCACTACCAACACTATCTCATGACTTCCTTCATCTCTGAAAGTGTGCACTTCCTGGAGGTAAACTGTCCTCACAAGAGCTCCAATGTCCCTGAAGGGAGTATAAAGGGCTGCTAGGACTGATTGCCTGCCTAGGACAGACACCCTTTCCTCACATGTCCTGAATTCTAAGGAAGCTATAATTGCCCTATAGAGGCCGTCAGCACAATTAGCTCTTCCTCTAAGCCCCAGGTGATCCAGCCAGCTCTGCAGGAAGAAGCTAGGATATGAGGCTCTGAAATTGCTTCTGAAGCCTGCCAGCCAAGCCTCTAACTTGGCAGCATGGAGCCAATGAAGGAAAGCAGTGGCCTGTAGTGGCTCACATTCAAAGAGCTGTTGATGTCTATAGCCTATAGGGTGCTGTCTTGGGGACCAATAGTAAACTCCAGAGTGAGCACATAGTTCCTCAATGAGCCTGCCATACTCCCAGCTCAGTAGACCGTGGCCTCTGAGAAAGAAAAGCCTTTTCTGTCAGCATACCCTGAGCTGAGCCTTGGGTGGCCTAGGTGGAGAACCCAGTTTGGGTCTAGGAAATAAACATCTTTTGAGAAAAACTGCTATCGCTGTCTTGGAAGCTTTATATGTCCTAAGAGGTCTGGGACCCTGGGCTGATATCTGCTAACAATGACAATAATAACCAATTTCTGAGTCTATTAAACTATTGGTAGAAGATATACCTAATTTCAGATTGTAGAATGTGAAAATAAAAAGTGCACCTTATAATCAATTAAATATATGAACAGTAGGCAGCTTCTATGGAGCACATTTTGTGGGTCACACACTATCCTAAGTGGTTTGCATACAGTATGCTATGCTCAAGACCTCTATGGGAAAGGCTCTAGCCTTCCACCTTTGACTCAGAGGCTGAAACACCAACTGATGGTCACAGGAAGGATAGAGCTAAAATCTGAACTCAGAACTGTTAGAGTCCAAAATCCTATCACAACTCTGTAAGGCTGCTGAAGGCCAGGAACCCTCCCCTCTACCAAGGGATGCTGTTCTGTATATCAGCCACTCTAGTGCCAGAAGCATTCTGAGTTAGCATCTGGATGTCAGCTAGCACCACAGGTGTGAAAGAAAGCTCTTTTGGGCAGAGGTGGCTGCTGGGGCTAGGACTTAGCTGCTGGCATGAACAGCAGTATCTGTGTGAGGTCCTCTGTAGGCTAAAGAGAAGAAATGCTCTCCACAAGGCTTTCTGTTTAATTATACTCAATGGCTCTGCACCCTCTTGGGATCAAGTCCCCAGTGCAGCCTGTAACGTCCTCTGCAACCTGCCTCTCACGGTTTCTCCAGCTCCATTCTATGGTACAGATCACTCCAGGGCTCCTAGAAAGGCCAGGACTCCCTGGCCAAGCCATATCCTGACCCAGTAGTACCTATTGGTTAGTGGACTAAGGACAGGCACTCTGTTTGGTTTCTCTAAGACAATGTTTTTGGAGCATCATGAACCTTGAGCAGCTCGGAAGAGTGGGAACAAAAGTCAGAAGACCTGGAGCCAAAGCCTAAAAATCTCCTTTGTTTCTAATTACAAGACCTAGGGTAGACTGTTTTGTACCAATAAATCTATTTCTTCATTTGATAACATGGATAGTACCCACCCCCATCCCTCCAAGAAAGAAGACTGAGTGGGATGGTAGGATACTTCAGAAACCTTGGCACATGCCAAGCACAGAACAGGCACTTAGAGAATGCCAGGCTCAACAGGGAGATGGAAAACCAATGAAGAAGCTAGGCAAGGCTGCTTGCACTATAGGGTCTTCAAGCTTTGAGCCAGAACCCAGCTCTACTGAGCCCACCTAGCTTTCCTGGAATCAACTGTCATATCACAGAACACCTCCTTCCTCTCATCTAGGAGACAAGAAGGTGGGAATTCTGAGTGTGGTGGTGGCATGTACTTATAACTCCAACACTCAGGAGGCTGAGGCAGGAGGATTGCTGCAAGTTCAAAGTCAAGTTGGTTCACAGAAGGTATTAGGTCAGCATGATCTACATAGCAAGGCCCCGTCTCAAAAAAAAAAAAGAAAAAAAAAAAAGGTGGTGGGGAGGCACGTACTGCCACAGAGGTCACCAAAGATGTAGTAGCACTGCTCGGAGAACGTGATCTTGTTGACGGTATGGCGGATGAAACCAGCTTTCAGCAGGTTACTGGCATACTTGCGGGCCTCACGCCGGTCCGTGAATCCTTCCACATTGTGGTACAGCCAGTCCACCACGTCTGAGCCTGGGGATAAGGCTGCCACTTGATTTGGGTTCCTCTGGCCCCACAGAAGCTTTGAGGCTAGGGCAATTAACAACTCAAAGGAGTAGCCAAGGAAGATCTTGGGTCTCCTCCCACCCCTGCCCTGCACCATGACTCCCAACCCCATCCTTCACCTCTCTCACCTATGAAAGCATTGGGAATGGTAATCTTGAGCCACATGCGGTCTCGGACCTCCAACCCTGATTCAGGGGAGGCCATGGCTTTTACAATGGCTGCCATATCACTGTGGATGGAGAGGTGGAGGTCATCTAGGCCTGGGGGAGGGGCAGAAGAGCGAGACAAAGAGGAGCTATGGAGTTAGGAAGACAAGAGCAGCATCCTGCTTCTCCCACTCAACAATGACAAGCCCAATGTTGACTTCCTGGACAGTTTTCCCTTCTGTAAAAATGAGCATTTTGATGTCTTCACGAGGCCATGTAAAAGAATAATTTAATAACCTCATGAAAGTACTTAGCACAGTGCAGATGCACATGTTAGGACAATAAGAAAGATGCTTCTTCATGCTACACAGTAATAACATTCTGCTTAGAAATTCTTATTAAACCCCACAGGAACCCGATGAAGTTTATACTGGTAGTTCCATTGTTTGAAAGGAAACTGAGGCTCCGTGGGCATTCACTGTAAGTTAAGAAGCAAACAATGCTCAGTGAGGCTCTGCATGCTGTTAGGGAAGGGCTGTAGTGTGAGCCATGTGGAATGAGTAGAGCCCCCTCAAAGGCTCTTCCTGATGCACAAGTGGGTTCTCATCAACCCTCCCAGGTGGGATACTTGAATACTCACGTTCTGTGTCGGGGATGGAGCTGGTGATGGAGGAGCTGGTGGAGGTGATGGTGCTCAAGGAGGGGCTCATTCCATAGGCAGGGAAGGTGCCTGTCATGGCTGCGGTGTGAGAGACCCAGGCTGCAGGGTCAATGGGCCGGATGGGTTCACCTGCAGGAAGCATGAGGAGTCACAGGCTGCCTACCATGCCTATGACGGTATTCAACATGTAAGGAGAAGAGAGGAGGAGGAGAGCTTACATATGTCAGCACCACCTTTAGGGATGAGTCCTTTGTCTACTTACTTCGGGGTAATGTGAAGCAGCCACGTGGACTTGGGTCCCAGCACTTGGCTACAGTCAGGGTGATAGGCCTGAAAACAAGGTTGTCCTAGTAAAGGCAGGATGAATGAAGGCCAGACCAAGCCTCTTGCCAGAAATGCTTTCCTTATCGTCCCCAGAACCCCATTCCTCTCATACCCTGGTTTGTGTACAATCTCTCGGAGCACTCGGACTGCGTCATCGTTACTCATGTTCTCAAAGTTGATCTCATTCACCTGAGAAAGAGGGCTAGGACTGAGAGAACAGGTAGGACTCAGGAGATGGACAGGGGCGCTGGGGTTGAGGGTTTTCTTCCAGACTGCAGGGACTTCTCACTATCCTACCACCCGGGGCAGGGTAGGTGACGATACCTGCAATAGCATATCTCCTGGCTCGATGCGTCCGTCAGCTGCCACAGCCCCCCCCTTCATGATGGAGCCAATGTAGATGCCGCCATCACCTCGCTCGTTGCTTTGGCCCACAATGGAGATGCCCAAGAAGTTATACTTTTCTGCAGGAAATAATTTAACACCTTGAGAAGGTCAGGGTTCCTACCCAAATTCCCAGCTCCTTATTAGTACAGAGTAGAAAGGGACAATAACTGACATCACTAACCATGTAAGTGTTATCACCTTGACTGTACACTTAGATATGCTTTCTATTTTCCTACTGGTTATGAGGCAGGGACTCTGAACACACTTTTTTTATTTTATTATTTTTTTGGTTTTTCAAGACAGGGTTTCTCTGTGTAGCCCTGGCTGTCCTGGACTCACTTTGTAGACCAGGCTGGCCTTGAACTTGACAAGGCAGTTTCTGAGAAAGTAGCTATAATTGTTTTTTTTTTTGTTTGTTTGTTTTTCGAGACAGGGTTTCTCTGTGTATTCTTGACTGTTCTGGACTCTCTCTGTAGACCAGGCTGGCCTCGAACTCGCAAAGATCCACCTGCCTCTGCCTCCCAAGTGCTGGGATTAAAGGCGTGCGCCACCACCGCCCGGCTATGAACACACTTTTACAGATCAGGCAAGACCTAAGTGACCTTTCTAGGCCAGTCAGTGGTAGAAAAACCCAGATTTAACTTTCCAAGTTGAGCTCTTTCTGTTATAGTTGGCTACCTTTAAATTCTTTTTTTATTACAGCTAGACATGGTGGCACACGCCTTTACTACCAGCACTTGGGAGGCAGAGACAGGCAGATCTCTGTGAGCTCTAGGCCAGCCTAGTCTAAGTTCCAGGACAGCCAGAGCCATTACGCAGAGAAACCCTGTCTCAAAAAAATACCAAAAAAAATTTTTTATTATATTTTAATCTTTTTGTTTTGTTGTGGAAGGCACTTGTGTGTTTTGTGAGAGAGTGTGTGTGTGTCTAGATCATAGGACCAGTTGTGGGAGTCAGCTTTCTTCTACCATGTAGGTTCGGAGGACTGAACTCCCATGGCAGGCCCACCTGTTGAGCATCGTAGCAGGCACTAGCTGTCTTCTAAATAGTCAGAAGTCAGACAGTGTGTGTGCAATGACAAGATGAGCAGGGACAGGGCTCAGAGAAGTCACTACCCCAGGATGCCATGCTGTGTTCGTACACCTCTCTGTTTATCTGCTACAGCTCTGACAGTGAAATACTGAGATGATCATATTATGGATCAGTTGGCATTCATAAAAGAGCAACGTGAGAATAGGGAATGTATCTTTTTCTTCCTTTATTGGATATAGAACCCAGACCCTCGTACTATACCACTGGGATCCCACTCCAAGGCCTAGAAAATGTCTGTTGTATTTCCCAGAACCCCTTATGACTTCCCAGCATAGGCGTTTGAAAGTGTTCACTGGCTGGGTAGTGGTGGCACACACCTTTAATCCCAGCACACAGGAGACAGAGGTCAGCCTGGTCTACAGAGTGAGTTCAGGACAGTCAGGACTACACAGAGAAACCCTGTCTTGAAAAACCAAAAAAAAAAAAAAAAAAAAGCTGGGCGTGGTGGCGCTCACCTTTAATCCAGCACTGGGGAGGCAGAGGCAGGGGGATCTCTCTGAGTTGGAGGTCAGCCTGGTCTACACAGTGAGTCCAGGACAGCCAGGGCTACACAGAGAAACCCTGTCTCAAAAAAAAAAGGAAGGAAGGAAGGAGAGAGAGACAAACAGAGAGAGAGGGAGAGAGAGAAATCAAGAAAGGAAGGAAGGAAGGAAGGAAGGAAGGAAGAAGGAAGGAAGGAAGGAAGGAAGGAAGGAAGGAAGGAAGGAAGAAAGAAAGAAAGAAAGAAAGAAGGAAAGAAGGAAAGAAGGAAAGAAGGAAAGAAAGAGAAAGAAAGTGTTCACGGACTCACCCATGTTGAGAGTAACTGTGATGATATTGAGAGACATGGTGGAGTCTGTGATGCTGCTGAAGGAGGAGGACTAGAAGAGACAGTGGCTGTGAGCCGCGGGGGTGGGGCTGGGGTGTTCCCACCTGATTTTTCCTCAGCACACCACCCTTACCCACTAGGGTGCCAAACACTGAACCAAACAGAAGGGCTCTGAGAAGAAAGAACTGCGGTCCCACTTGGGAAGGACTCACAACGTGCCCTCCTGCTCATCTGAACTTCCAAGAGCCCATACCCGCTCAATCCGGGAGACCTTCTGCTTCCGTCGCCGCCGCTTGTGTCTTCTCATTAGGCGTGAGGCACTGCTCTGTTCTGTGGAGCTGCTGAACCTGTGGGGCCCAAAGTCGTTCCCCACCAGGCTGGCCCATCCTTGCCCCATCAGAGGGACAGCAGAGCCCTGGTCCCAACACACAGCCCACATCCCTCCCAGGGTGGGTCACTGGTGGGGTTTAGGCTTCCTTGTGGGTCACCTGCCCCCTCCCGTCCCTGTACCTCTGAAAGTCAAGCCCCACCTGCTAGTGGAGTCATCCTCATCAGAGTCAAAGAAGCTGGTAGTCTCCAGCTCACTGCTCATAAGGGTGGATGAACTGTCATAGGCACCAGGCTCCCGCCGCCGCTCCCGCTCCCCTTTAGCCGTTCCATTGACTCGGGCTGCTGCAAGGGGGACATAGGCATCCGGGTCCATGCAAGGCCCAATGCAGGAAGAAGGGATATAAGGTGAGCAGGCCAGGGGCTGAGCAGGGGCCAGGCATAGCCACAACTCAGGAAGTAGGGTAGAGGCCTGGGGCTAGCTGGAAGCTGCAGGGAGGGGCTTGGAAGTGGGGAATACACACCGTGCTCAGGGCCGTCCCTTCGTCGGGGCCTCTCTCGTTGGGCAGACACCAAGGAGTCAGTCTCTGTGTCATTGTCCAGGTTCTCCTGGCTGCCTCCACTAGCATGAGGGCTAAAGGGTAGACAAGCATTTGGTGGAGAAGAGAAGGCTGGGGGGCTCCCTTCCCGAGCCCTGGGTTGAGCCGAGGTGCCCCTTCCCCACGGGCCATTCCGGCCTTCAAGTCACTTACTGAAAGGATGGGGGTCGAGAGTCCCCAATGCCTCCTGTGCGTTCTATTGAAGGTGGCAGCTCTGACGCGTTGTCAGCACAGAAGGGGGCTGGCTCTGGGTGCGAGCCCTCAGCAGATACCAGCTGCCAGAAAGAAAATGAATGGTTAACAGGGGTGCCAGGGAAAAGCAAGATGTTGCTTCCACCAGGGCATGAAAAACTAGAGAGTGAAACAGAGAAGACAGGCCCTGCAAGGGCAGCTAGCCAGGTGCATGAAGGAGAGGGGCTGGCAGGCATGGGTGACCCAAGTAGAGCTGGGCAGAGCACAAAGGTCAGAGGATGTCAGGGAGCACCAGGTGTCCTGATGGACCCAGGAGATTTCAACAATGTGTTTCTGTTTCTCCCCTTTCCTCCTTCCCCTATTCTCTCACATTTCATTAAAGGCTGCAGAATCTAGGGTAAGAAATTATTAGAAAACTAAAGGCAGATTCAGATACAGAGGCATAAAATCACTAGCTGCAATCTCAGCTATGCCTCTCCTCCCTCTAGCCAACACACAGGGATACAGCTGGAGGCTGAGGGCTCCTTACCCAGGACACTACGCGGCCATTGAAGCAAGGTAGCTTGGCATTGTCGTCGGAGATCTCTTCCTTCACCACTCTGCAGGGAAAGGAGGGAAGGGTGTCAGAGAGAAGTGTCTGATGTAGAAATGAAGAGTCCTCATAATCCAAGTTGTCCTTTACCCTATGTGTGAGATCAAGCACCAATACAGACTGTTCAGATGTGAGGCCAGACCAGGGACAGCCCTTAGCACCTCCAGGAAGTAGGACGAAGAGGAAGGAGCTGCGTGGAGAAGCTGGAAGTAGGGAACACACTATGCTTTGGGTCATCCCTCTGGCAGGGCCATATCTGGGCCAACAGCCTTGCTAGAGCACCGACTCAGCCATCAGGTGATTGGAAATTATAATGGCCCTAAGCCACATCTCAGAACCTCCAGAAGGCTTGTCCTATTCCCAGCATGACTTTGCTTTCCCTCTGACTTTCGAGTTGAGAAAAGGCACCACAGTTCTTACTGTTATTTTCTTCTTAACTAGTGAATCCTGACTCTGTTCTGAGAGCTGTAGGCAAGGAGTTTAAGGAGCTAGGGAAGGGGAGAAGGCACTCAGGGGCCATCCACGTGGCACATATCTATAATCCCAGGCAGCACTTGGGATGCTGAGGCAGGAGGATGATAAGGTGAGGCTGGGCTATATGACGAGATTCTGTCACAAACAGGCAATACAGAAGAAAGAGGGCTGGCGATGCAGCTCCCGGATGGCAGAGGGCTGGCCTAGCACACACAGAGACACTCGACCCAGCACCACACAAACTGGGCATGGCTGTGCGTGCCTGTAATCCCAGAGCTAGAGAGGTGGAGGCAAGAGAACCAGTTTAAGGTCACCCTTAGCTTCAGAGTGGGTCTGAGGACAGCTGGGGGATACATGAGGACCCTCACCCACCCCAACCCCCCAAAAAGGAAAGAAAATTGACTGACAGCTGCTTGCTGTTGTTTGTTGAGCATGTGCTCTGGGCCCAGAATTACAGTACACACTTGTAGCATCACGGCGTCCACACTCACAATGATGCTAAAAGGGAGGAAAGCTGGGAAACCAAGCTGAGGTTCAGTAGTCCAACTGAAGTCCACGACTCACAAGTAGAAGGCTGATGTTTGAATCCTAGCCTGTGTGACTCTGCATTTTTATGTTATATATCTTCAATTACTATACTTAGAACATATAAAATACAAAAAAGAAAAATGTCAATGGTGGTGCACCTTTAATCCCAGCACTTAGGGGGGCAGCAGAGGCAGGAGGATCTCTGAGTTTGAGGATAGCCTGGTCTACAGAGTAAGTTCTAGGACAGACAGGGCTACACAGTGAAATCCTGACTCACAAAAAAAAAAAAAGAACATACAGTTTTCACTCCACCCTCATTGGATAGACAATATAATTCTCATTTCATGAATTTAAAAACCTGACATTTAGTAACTTATTCATGGTTATAATATTAAGAGACATTAGAGCTGGAATTGAACCCCAGGCTGTTCTGACTTTAATTCTCTTTTCGTTCTATGTCACAATTTTTTTCCCTATTTGATGATAGATGTAATGGAGGAGGCAGTAATGTGGGGCATGAGGGACCACAGAATGTTGTCGTGGCATGCCGTTTGGTCCTGGGAATGGGACAAGGGTTTAGGGCCAGAGATGAGAATGGAAACTATTGTGGAGTAGCACACAGGTACAGAGAGCTGGACAGATGTGGCCACAGGCTAGAGGAGGACACATGCTGAGACTGCTGGGAACACAGCGAAGGAGGAGCTAGAGGCTCCATCCTCCCTCGCCCTTACAGCATTTTCCTTAGAGTGGGCAATGAGCTTGGCTCCTTGTGATAGTCACATTCTGCAACTTACAACGAAGATGACAAGCCAAGCCCACTGTTTTCCTTTCCATCCAGCTCCAGCTCCCCACTGTTTCTAATGCCACAATGACCCTAAGAAAGCAGCCCAGACCAACCAGTCAGTCTGGCTATTGGGCTCCCCAAGCTTGCAGCCCTGCATGGTAACCTGGGCTCAAAAGAAAAGAGGACATGTGACACACAGCATGGACTTTATGTTCTGATTTGGATACGCTTCCTTGTAGTGGGGAGTGCTGCTGAGTGCCCCACCTGACTCCATACTATGGGTCTCTTCTTTTTCTGGGGTCACCAACACATCTACAGGCCTCTGCTGACTCGAGATGATCAACTGGTCTTCAGCGGCTTTGGGGAAGCCTTAGACTGTCCCCTTCTGTGGGAGAGCTGGGCAGTCAGGGCTCCTTAGCAGTCTCACCATTCTTGTCCTCTCCTTTTCACTCAGAGTTGAGTCTGATAAACACAGGCTCAAATCCCAATTCTACCACTTGTAGCTCTCCCACTGTAGAGGTATCTTTTAACTTATCCAAGTCTTTATCTCATCCTGGTAACTGGGATTCTTAGATGGCTGGTGTGGTCCAGGAATATAAGAAACACTAGTTAACGACTCTATAACTTTTAGTAAGATCTACACTCTCACATTACATGAATCCCCTTTTCTTCTAGAAAATAATATTAGTGTGTGTATCTGTGTGTGTGTACATGTGTATGGAGGTCAGAGGACTACTTGTATAAGTTGGTTTTTTTTTTTCTTTTTTTTGCCTTCCATCATGTGGGTCCTAGGGATACAACTCAGGTTATCAGGTTTGGTGGCAAGGGCCACTCACAGAGCCATTACCCTGGCTCTCCCAAGTAATTTAAGAGAGCTAAGTCTACCCCGAGCTTGATGAATATTTCTGGAGACCAGATGGGAGTTGGGGAATCCTTAGGCTTCACATTCTGAACCTCTGAGGTTGAGGCCAGAGGGCTTCTTCCTCTGACACGCTTTCAACAGGAGTCACTGGCCTATGCTGCCTGAAGTGCCCTGCTACGTTTTCATTTTGCCAACGCTTACTATCTTTCTGGAGAGGAAAATCTATAAAATGGTTATTTACATATTATTCCTCCCTCTTATATGCTTTCACTCTCATCTCTCTTCCCCTCTCATTCATACATAAACACACACACACACCTACAATGATGTGATCAAGACTTTAGATCTTTAGATTTTAGAGTGAGATCCCCCATAGCCAATCAAACTCTGTCATTAGTTGTGTGACCCAGGGTAAGTTATTTAGGGTTTTTTTTTTTGCATTCTAGCTTCCTCGTATGCAAAATGGGGATATTAGTGCCTATTTCAGAGGCTGGTATAAGGATTCAGAGATGAAAGATGTGCAAAGCAATATATCACTATCAAGCAGACTGAAAGTATCATATGATGAGCTTGTAAAATAAAAAATGAAATAAACTTTGAGCAGGATCCTCTGCTATTAGTCCACTGTAATAGGACAGCCCCACCAGATCTTCTGCTCATTCATTTTTGGTGTGTGTGTATGCGGGAAATGAACCATATCAATAGTTACATCCACTTCATTCTTAGCACTGTTCTCAACCCGGCTACAACAGCCAACTGATGTTTTGCAAAGGGTGCTGCGGGGACCACAGATACATACAAGATGGCTTCAGGTGGCACATGATAAATGTTGCTTAGTACAATAGTTTGAGATTTATTTGTAACATAGTTTGGAAATAGATAGGAACAGATAATTAGGCCTGTAGTTGATATCACATTATTAGTTTAGTGGAGCTAAGGAAAAAAGAAAAAAAAAGAGTTGATTTAAAGAAAACTATTCCTGAGCAGTGAGCAGATCCAATGGGAGCAGTTAGGCCCGCTCCTACAACCACCTTGAGAAAGCAGGAAGCAGCCCATGGTGGGCTGCTTGGAAGGCAAAGGCAAGTGGGGGTGGAGATACAAGACTATTCTAATCCCTCAGGACATCTGGCCGAGCAAAGCTTGAAATATTATCCCAGCTCTTTCAGCCGTTCTTATTCCTCTCATGTCAGGTTGAGACACCCACCTTCTATCCCCAACTCTTCCACATAGATCCAGTGCAGGATCTTTGGACCAGGTGTGCCTATTCTCAACTAAAACCAGACAATCGTTACCACACGTAAGTCCTCATCCCAGGGCAAGAACATAATCAGGAATAGTCAGATCTAGTCTCTACTGTATAAATCACTGACACACACACACAAACACACTTTCAAGAACTCAGCATTTGATGAGTTCCGGGGCAGAAGATGACAAATAAGCCAGGCAGGAGACAGAAGGTGCTTGCCTCCTGGGGCTTGGAGGGCGGGTCTTGGGAGAGAAGCCAGACTAATGAACACTGGGGAGAAGAATGCCTCCCCTCACCCAGCTCTGGGGCCTCAGCTGCAAGCACAGTGAAGGCCTCAGGCAAGAGCATCAGAAGGACCTTCAGGCCTTGCAGGGCCCAGAAGAGGGGTAGGGGTGTGTGTGCACGCGCGTGCCTCCTCCATGGCCACTAGGCCCACTGTCCAGTTAATGTAAGCAAGCCTCAGTCCCTTGAAGAGGGGTGTGTGTGTGTGTGTGTGTGTGTGTGTGTGTGTGTGTGTGTGTCACCCCCCTCTCAGGCCAGCTGCTAGGGAGCCCTGGGCTCCAACATTCCAACCTCTCTTAAAGGGGCAGTCCCTGCTTCCAAACTGCTCATCAAAAGCCCTGCAGCTGGGTAGGGAGGGGAAGTAGAGACCACCAATAGGCCCTTCCTGGCCTTCCCACCCAGGCTCTGTAGCCCTGTGCAACATCTCCCCTGGGACTCAGCACCTGGTTAGTGAGGGCTCCTCCTCCGGGTCAGACAACACCCCCATCAGCCCAGGGGCGAGGGGAGACAGCTCTTCACACACCAGGTCACATCCAGCCTGGCAGAACAGCCCCCAACTCCTCCTCCTCCTCCTCCTCCTCCAGTTCAAAGGCTAGGGCCTTAGATACAGCACACTCCAAATAAGGCTCTGAGTTGCAGAGGACGGGGAAGGCAGACCGACTGTCAATACACCCCAACTCTATGCTTAAAAGGTGGCACCTGGAAGGAGGACTGAGGACTCTGGCATTGATTGGAGTGAAAGGGATGTATGTCTATGGGGGCCGCTGGTCCGTGGGGAGCTTGAGGGGACTTGAGTGGTATGAACCGATTGCTTAGGGACGGACGGTCGCTGGACCAGGGGGCAAGGCCTTCAAGAGGTGGCTGGGAGTCCCTCAAAGTCAAGCGGGTCCCAAGTGACGACGAGTCGCTCTCCCTCGCTGCAAACGGGGCTAAAAACTAGTGCAGCGAGGGAGATCCCAACTGGCCGCGTTGGCCTCTAGCACGGAGCGGCCGGGGCTCCCCGGAGGCGGGGCGGGGGCCATCCTCACCCAAAATCGTCGTCCATAGACTTGAAGAAGAACTTATAGCTGGGCCGCTGCAGGACGCCCTTAAAGTCCGCCAAGGTGACGCGCTCGGCGGGAAGGGGCAGCTTCACCAGGTACGGCGTCTCCTGCCCGTCCAGGTGGTAGATGATCTTGGTCTCGCCCATGGCTCCGGCCTCGGCCCCGCGGCGCGCGGCCTGCTCGGGCAGCGGGGCCGGGCCTCTGCGGCGGAGCCCGGCGCTCGCTCGGCGCGGCCCGCCCGCTGCTCAGCGCCGCTCGGCCGCCGGCCCCGGGCGCCAGCTCCCTTGTTCTCCGGCCGCTCCCGGGTCCCAGCGCCGCCCGCCGACGCTTCCGCTCCCCGCTCCGGGCGCTCGGCTGGCGACCGCGACTCTTCCGGTGGCCTCGGCCCTCCCGGCTCTGGGCTGAGCCCAGCGCGGCCCCGCCCCGCCGCCCCGCCGCGCTGGCTGCTCTCCGCCGACTCCCCGCCCACCCGCCGGGCGGCGCTGGGTTCCTGGCGCTCCCGGTTCAAGGCGGCTAGAAATGGAAGTCTCAACCCGGTGGGGCCTAAGGGAACGGTTGGCCGGCCTCTGGGCAGTCCGGGACGGGTAGGGCATAGGTGCCACCTACTGCGGAAGAGAATGGATTTCAAGACCTAACTGGATCCCCGCAGAGGGGTGGCTCCAGCGCGGATCTTTAGGTTCTGCTGACCATGCAGTTGCTGTCACCAGACCGTACTAAACCGAGCTCCTTGGGGGCTGAGCAAGCTCAAGTTTTTATCCTTATAACTTCAGCGCCTATGCGCAAGTAGTTTGAGAAATGGATTGAGTGAGCGTGGTAGCGCACGCCTTTAATCCCAGCACTCGGGAGAGAGGGCAGGTGGATCTCTGTGAGTTCAAGCCAGCCTGGCCTACACAGAGCTGCTCGAGGTAAGCAGGACTATACTGGGAACACCCCTCTCAAAAAAGAAGGAAAAAGATTGCGCTAAGAAAGAATGCAAGTAAGTGGCCATTCTCAGATGGGAAAATCCTGGGAATGGTCCTGACCGAAGTTCGTCTCTTCGTCGGTATTTAATATTTAATAAAGCTTGCTTTAAATCACCCCGCCGAAAGTAAGGCAGGCAGGCAGACAGAGTGCAAGCAGTCAGGTGTGGTGGCACTTGCCTTTAATCCCAACAGTCAGGAGGCAGGCAGATCTCTGAGTTCAAGGCCAGCCTGTCTACAGAGTGAGTTCCAGTACAGCCAGGGCTACACAGAGAAGTCCTACCTCACACCCCCAAGTATGAAAAAAGAAAGAAAGAAGGAAGGAAGGAAGGAAGGAAGGAAGGAAGGAAGGAAGGAAGGAAGGAAAGAAGGAAGGAAAAGAAAAAGAAAAAAGAGGGTGCAGGCATGCATGATTGGGACAGTGGAAGTCACACCAAAACCAGTCAGTTTGTGGTTCAGCTTCTCAGTTGTGACGTATACTAGGGGTCACTTCGAAACTCCTGGCAACCCTCCTGCCTCAGGCTTCTGAGTTCTGAGATTACATGCCTGCATTTCAGGACCTATTTCAGTCACCTCTTCTGCTCAGAAACCTCTTCATATTGCCCAATACACCTTTCATATGTCCTCAACACGATACATAAGGCACTTCATAATCTAACATCAATCTTCTTCTCTTGACCTTTTTCTCATTACATCATAATCAAATTTTTGACTAGAGGCAAAAAAAATATCAGTAACAGTTATATACATCTATTTTTTCAATGCATATCCTTCATTTAACCTTTTTCTCCAAGTAATATGTGTGCAAAACTGAATAGTATTAAAACTTTTTAAGACTTATTTTTATATATGTGTGTGTGCACACATTATGGGTATCTGAGCTGGTCAGAAGAGGGTGTCAATCCCTTGGAATTAGAGTTACAGACAGCTGTGAGCCAAAGATGTAGACACTGGGAACTGAACTCAGATCCTCTGTAAGAGCAGTAAGCTGTCCTACTGTTGAGCCATTTCTCCAACCCCAGTATTAAAAATAAAAAGTGCAGGATGACCTTGAACTTTCTACTCTCCTGCCTCTGCTTTTGAAGTGGCTGGTGTTACAGACATGCAGCATGATGCCTACTTCTTTTTTTCTTTTTTCTTTTTTTTTGGGGGGGGGGGGTTTGAGACAGGGTTTCTCTGTGTATCTCTGGCTGTCCTGGACTCACTTTGTAGACCAGGCTGGCCTCGAACTCACAGAGATCCGCCTGCCTCTCTCCCCCAAGTGCCGGGATTAAAGGCGTGCACCACCACTGCCCAGCTCTCCTACTTCTTGATTTATCATTCTAGACATTGACTGTTGACTTTGCACTATTACTTTCTCATAATACTGAAACCATACTTGTTAAATAGATAGTACTTAATGCTGACAGTTTTTAAATTATCAAGCAATATTGTTAGTCTACATTGGCTAATATAGACTAACTATAAGTCTATATTATAGTTAAGTCTGGAATAGTCCTTGATTCTTTTACAATTTTGTTTCTCTCTTGTTTTGTTTGGTTATTTAAAATGTAACCACCAATAATTCTTTGCACACAATCCAGTAGTTTTGTTTTGTTTTCTGACACAGGGTTTCTCTGGGTGGCCCTGGCTATCCTGGAACTCACTCTGTAGACCAGGCTGGCCTTGAACTCACATAGATCCACCTGCCTCTGCCTCTACAGTGCTAGGATTAAAGGCATGCGCCACCACACCCAGCTATTACTGACAGTTTCAAACAGTCATATGGGTGCTAGGATTTGAACCCAGGTCCTTTGGAAGAGCAGCCAGTGCTCTTAACATCTGAGCTATTTCTCCAGCCCCAATCCAGTAGTTTTTCACTACACATTTTGTTCACCCTGTCCAATCTACTAGGTGATCCAGGTTTGTTTGCCCTGAACTTTCCTTTCTTTTGCTCTGCTGACCACAGCTTGCAATCTCCATCTGTGCAACTGTCATCCTGGGACTTCTCTGCAGCCCCAGAATTCCCTTTACTTCTCCTCCATGCTGAATCCCTTTCTTGTGTACTTTATTCCCGTTTTAGTATTCTTTGACAGGTCTCTTTGAAAGGAAGAATAAACAATGTAATTTTTTTTTCTAGCACAGTCTCCTTGGCTCGGAATGCACGTAGCTCAGGCTGCTTTTAAACTGGAAGTCTTTCCTAGGATCACAGCTTTGTGTCACCATACTTAGAAAGGAAAGATTGTTTCCCACAGGCACACTAGCATTTGCCTCTCTCCAACATTTTCACACAAGCACACATGAAAAATAGTTGAAAAAGATACAATTGAGTTAAAAATAATTTTCCTTCAGAATTTTGAAGGCATTTGTTTTCTGGTTCTATTAATAAGTGGTTTGATATTATTTCAAGGTGTGGCTTTTTATTCTTTCTAGAAGCCTTTAGAGTGTTCTTTTTATTTCTAGGGCTGTGTTGCCCAGGCTGGTGGTTCAAGCCATCCTCTTGTTTGAACATCTGATAAGGTTGGACTAGAGGTAAAACTTGTGGGAGATATCTAAGATGGTGGGCCAGAAGATGGAGGGAAGGAGTTGAAGCCCGATCATGAGTATAGCTGATTGGGTGAGCAAGACTTACATACTCGTGACCAGTGCATGATCACCATGTTACCAGGCTTGTGCTATGTGATGTGATAGGATGACCTTTAATGTGATTGGCCCACATAGACTCATGTGGAAACACCTATTTGGTTCTGTATATAAGCTTGGGGATGAAATATTTAAAAACGGGAAATGGTTAGACATCACCCCATGTCCTGTCTGTTTGTCTTTGGAGTGAAGGCTGGAGATTCAGGCGGGCAGTGCACTCACCTTTCCCTGAGAACCCATTATGTGGCACTCACCCCATACAGGCCCCAAGACATTTATTTATTTATTTATCCATCCATCCATCCATCTATCTATCTATTTATTTATTTGGTTTTTCCAGACAGGGTTTCTCTGTGTCAGCCCTGGCTGTCTTTAGACTTACAGATCCACCTGCCTCTGTTTCCCGAGTGCTGAGATTAAAGGTGTGCACCACTACACCCGGCACCATTCTTTCTTTCTTTTTTCTTGTTTTTCGAGACAGGGTTTTTCTGTGTAACAGAGCCCTGGCTGTCCTGGACTCACTTTGTAGACCTGGGTGGCCTCGAACTCACAGAGATCCACCTGCCTCTGCCTCCCAAGTGCTGGGATAAAAGCATATGCCATTGTATCCAACCTGGCCCATTTTTTTTTGAATGGATAATCTTTTCTCTTGCTATCTGTCTTTGTTATTAGATATTGGACCTTCTGGGTTGATTCTTTGTATTCTTTCACCTCTACTATTAATTTCATTTTTGACAATTTTATCTTATTACAAGATTTCCTTTTGTTACCTTTCTAGCCACTTATTTTTCCAATATATCAAATTTTAATTATCCAATATATTGTTACTTATGCATGTTCAAAGAGAATAAAAACAAGTATACCAGGCTTGGGGAAAATGAGACAGAGAAACCCTGTCTCGAAAAAACCAAAAAAAAAAAAGACTGTAACAGAATATTTTTATTTATAAACACATTTATTTGTACTTAACAAACACCTATAAAATACCTAAATCCTATAACCTTAAATCTGAAACCTATAATCTATGAACACCTACCACCATTTTAACTTTCTTTTTTTTTTTGGTTTTTCGAGACAGGGTTTCTTTGTGTAGCCCTGGCTGTCCTGGACTCACTTTGTAGACCAGGCTGGCCTCGAACTCTCAAAGATCCGCCTGCCTCTGCCTCCCAAGTGCTGGGATTAAAGGCGTGCGCCACCACCGCCCGGCATTTTAACTTTCTTAAAAGCGATATTAATATCCTTAGCATAGGTCCATGCAGGATAACTTGGTTTTACAGCAATTCTGGGTACTGCAGTCCTAACAGGTTACCCCTTTCAATTTTAGTGTTTGTTGGGCCTAACTTTGTCAGTTCATATGGCCAGTTTTGTTGGAGGTAATTTCAACAGCTAAATTGTGGCCAGTTTATGAGACCAGTCTTTTTTTTTTTTTTTTTTTTAGGTTTTTCGAGACAGGGTTTCTCTGTGTAGCCTTGCCTGTCCTGGAACTCATTCTGTAGACCAGGCTGGCCTTGAACTCACAGAGATCTGCCTGCCTCTGCCTCCCAAGTTGCTGGGATTAAAGGTGTGTACCACCATGCCCGTCCATTACAAACAGTTTTGAACTGCCATGTGGGTGCTGGGATTTGAACCTGGGTCCTTTGGAAGAGCAGCCAGTGCTCTTAACCTCTGAGCCATCTCACCAGCCCCAAGACCAGTCTATTTTAACCGCCCAACTGGAACTTGGCTTCCTCCATCAGCTGGGACTCGCCTCCACAGTCTCCTAGCCCCATGAGGCTTCTGAACTCTGCTCATTTTGTTCCCAGCCTTGATAGGTTGAATTATGGCGAAGGGTTTTTCTCCAGCTAACTTGCAGTGAAATTTTTGTCTCTTGGACTCCACCTTCCAGTTTATGACCATTTTGGCCCAATAGCTTGAGTATGCCATATCTTGCTGTGCACTTCTCCAGTGTGTCTTCTCAGCTCATGAGGGCAGAGGAAGAGAGCGGCCTTGTGGAGCTCTCTGGTTTATATATCACATCATTTTGCAATCCTTGGTGGTCCACAAGGTCTCTCGAGATGTCCAGCAGTCCAGCTGCTTCTCACGGTAACCCACGTCATCTGTGCAGCTTCCCTGGTTTCTTAGCCACGCCCCTTCAACAGGGCAGTTCACAGAACTATGGTCTCAACTGGGATTGTCCATTTCAGCACGCCAAAGGGACACCAAGCTTTCCTTATGTGCTGCCAGATGCCAGGCTGAACTGCATACTAATTCACTAAAGAGGCCTCACTTCTGCCACATAAGACTGTTACTGTTATTGCTGCAGTTGCACAACTATATGGAGGCCAGCCAACTTTCCAGAGTCAGTTCTCTTTCCATGTGGGTTCTGGGGATTGAACGAACCTTTTCCTTGGATTCAGGTCAGCAGGCTTGCGTTGGGGAGTGCTTTTACCAGCTCAGCCACCTTTCCAGCCCTCATTAGTTCTAAGAACTCCTTATTCTCCAACTCTTCCCTTTATGGTATTTTCTTTATGGACATGGTATTTTCCCTCTTTTGGGATTTCATACTACTACCTTAGTTTACCAGAGCTTCCTTGTTTTCCTTTGTGTTTTGCTCTCTGCTGCTTCTCATGTTGGAAGATTCTTCAACATTCTTCAAATGTTTGGACCTTGGCTTCTATGGCACATAAGGCACCAGAATGCAGCTTGGAAGTTTTATGTACAAGGATTACTAATAAGTAAGTTTCACTGCAGGGTGATAAAGGGTGAAAGTTTTTTTCTTTCCTTTTTTTTTTTTTTTTTTTTTTTGGTTTTTTGAGATAGGGTTTCTCTGTGTAAAAGCCCTGACTTTCTTGAACTCTGTAGACCAGGCTGGCCTCTGCTTCCCAAGTGCTGGGATTAAAGGCATGTGCCACCCCACCTGGCGAGGGACAGTTTTTTTGGGGGGAGGGTCAAGAAACAAAAATGTCAACGTTCAAAGGCCATTTTTCCCTCTAGTTATTTTGGAGTAGCAAACTTGGTGGGTGTAGTGTTGCAGCACCAGCATCACCTTAAACAAACATCACCTTAATTCTTTATTCTACCTTTTTTGTTTGTTTGTTTGTTTTCTATGTAGTCCTGGCTGTCCTGGACTTGCTTTGTAGACCAGGCTGGCCTAGAACTCAGAAATCCACCTGTCTCTGCCTCCCGAGTGCTGGGATTAAAGGCGTGTGTTACTACACCAGGCTTTCTTTACATTCAACTTAATACCCCATCCTCACCATATTTCCGAATGAGTCTGGAGGCTCTGACATCTTGAAATCTCATGGAACTTTCATCATGCTGGGAACCCACAGGCTCTGTCAGTTTGGAAACTTGTAACTTTTTCTGAGACAAGGTATCCCATAGCCTGGATTGACCTCCAACTGGCTGCATGACTGAGAATGACCATGGGGTTCTCACCTCCCTGCCTTCACCTTCCAAGTGATCCATTACCACAGTGACATTTACTAAACCTTATACACAAATCTTGGGATTACAGACATGTTCCATGCCTGGCTTCTCATGAACTTCTTGAATATTTTCTTTAAGTTTTCTGAGACAGAGTTTCTCTGTGTAACAGCTCTGGCATGCATTCTGTAGACTAGGCTGGCCTAAAACTCACAGAGATCTGCCTGCCTTTGCTTCCTGAGTGCTGGGGCTAAAGGTGTGCGCTACCACACCTTGAATATCTTCTTAGGTGATTTCCTTCCTACTATTGCTTATAGACTCAACTGTCTGTTTTTTGCAGAGAAGAGGCTAATCATGTGGCTGGATCTATCTGTGAGTGGCAATGGTATCTGCGTGCAGGGACTTCATTAGTGGTTTTCTGGCCGATCTCTCTCCACATCTCTAGTCCTTTACCTCCTGAAGCCCTAGACCTGACACAGGCTTACTTCTTATTAACTCACACCAGCAAGAATTATTTAGGTCAGCTTTTACTGTTCCGTGGGAAATGTTTTCTTTAGATTTCATGTGAATGAGTGTTTTGCTTACATACATGTCTGTGTGTCGTGCATCCTGGAACTGGAGTTATGCTCAGTGGGTGGTGGGAATCAAACCCAAGTCCTCTGTAAGAACAAGTGCTCTAAACCACTGAGTCATCTCTCTAACCTTACTATTCCATTTTTAATTTTTTGAAATACTGACAGTTCTCATTCACTGTCACTTCCTGTTTTCCTTATGAGTGACACACCTTTCTACAACTCCTTTAAGGTTTTCCTATATGGAATTGGCAGTCTCTGTTTTGGATGTGTTCTAACCATTCTTCCCCTCTAAGCCAGCTCAGCTTCACAATTCGGTGAAGCCTTGTTACCCTTACTACAGCGTCCCTTCCTAAAAAGTTGTCACTTTGACCTGATAGTGTGACTATCTGGAACAGATCAGAGATGTCTATAGCCTTTTAGTTGTCCCATTAGGTATAGGCCATCATCTCTGTATGGTATTAGGTCCCGTACCTGGCCAGGGTCTCCCACAGCTCAGGCTAGATTGAAACGCTCAACTTCTTACTTTCACTTTCTGAGTAGCAAGTGTGTGCTACCATGACAAGATTTTTTTTGTTTTTCCTTTTCAAAATTGCCTCTGTACCTCAAGTAGAGTTCAGTATAATGCCCCTCTTTACTAATTCCTTTCCACTCTTCCGAAACAAAGGCACTTAGACCATGCTATTGTGTGTGTGTGGTGTCTTTTGTCACCAGTGTCATTTACTATAGTGTCAAGAGAAACATACTAACCCACTCTATATGAAGGCAACAAAGCCCTCATAGGAGAGCTGAGGATATGGATGCTGCATAGCAAAGTGACAAACTCTAGTTGCAAGGTCAGTAGCAAATTCTGTCTTTCTGTAACTAGTTAACAGCCTCTCTGAGCTGTAGGCATCTCATCAGAAAATGTACTTCACAGGGCTGGCGGCCAAGGTCAGATGAAATAAAGCATGAGTGGGGCTGGAGAGATGACTCAGCAGTTAAGAGCACTGGCTGTTCTTCCAAAGGACCGGGGTTCAAATCCCAGTACCCACATGCAGTTCACAGTTGTCTGTAATGGCATGGCGGCACACGCCTTTAACCCCAGCACTTGGGAGGCAGAGGCAGGTTGATCTCTGTGCGTTCAGCCTGGTCTACAAAGTTAGTCCAGAACAGAACAGCCAAAGATACACAGAGAAACCCTGTCTTCAAATACCGAAAAAAAAAAAAAAAAAAAAAAAAAACATGAGTGTCTAGCAGAGGTCCTGCCACAAGTTAAACTCTCAGCATATTTGAGAACACCCTTCACAGGGACTTCTGTGTTCTAAGCATGCCCACTCCCAGCTTTGGTTTCATCTGCTCATGGGAAAGTTTCCATTTCACAGGACTGAAGCACACAGAGCTGGACTGTAAGTCCTTACTTATGCCCTGCAAGATTCATAACATCTTTGGTGGATTTTTTTAACCCCCACCTACCCAGGATTTCTGTGTGGTCTTCACTGTCTTGGAACTGTTGTAGACCAGGCTGGCCTTGAACTCAGAGATAGGCCTGCCTCTGCCTCCAGAATACTGAAATTAAACATACCTGGTGGATTTCCTTATCTTTTTTGTTTGTTTTTTTTTGTTTTGTTTTTTTTTGTTTTTCGAGACAGGGTTTCTCTGTGTAGCCCTGGCTGTCCTGGACTCAATTTGTAGACCAGGCTGGCCTCGAACTCGCAAAGATCCGCCTGCCTCTGCCTCCCAAGTGCTGGGATTAAAGGCGTGCGCCACCACTGCCCGGCGTTTTTGTTTGTTTTTTAAAAGATTTTTTATTTAACATATATGAGAGCTCTATTTGCATGTTCCCCTGCATTTCAGAAGAGGGCATCAGATTCAGGGCATCAGTGTAGATGGTTGTGAGCCACCATGTGGTTGCTGGGGATTGGACCCAGGACCTCTGGAAGAACAGACAGTGTGCTCTTAACCCCGGAGCCATTTCTCCAGCCCCCAAATTTCCTTATCTTTTAAGATGGATGGCCCAGTATGTGACAGAGCCAGTAGTGGGTCAACTAGAGAAGGCAAGAGGAATGGCAGGTGGCTTCATATATGCCCGGCACCATCACCCTCAGCTAGGAGACTGCTCAGACCAGGAAAGGCTATGGAAACAGGTGCTGGCATACAATCCCAGGACCACAGACTGGTCTATGGAGTTTGGGAAGGCCAGCCCAGCCCTTCATGTCCCCTGAACCAGGGAAATGGAATTAATCAGGTAGCATAGCACCCCCTTGTGGCCACCTCAACCTTTCTCCCTTTCCTCCAGGTGTTGGCTAAAAGCAGCTAAGTCAGATCATTAACTTTCTTTCCTGGCTGCTCAGGCTGAGTTGGAGAAGCCCAAGGCACCCCTCTTTTTTAATATTAATAAACACAAACAACAGAGAGGGCCAGCTGCTCTTTACTGTTCCCCAAAAGAAAGCTGGAGCACAAAGCGGTTCCTCTGGTCTATCCTCAACTGCAGGGTCTGTCTTGATTTTCCCTACAGTTTTGTTTCAATCTAACTTCTCTCATCCCAACTTGAGTCATGGTGGCCAGCAGTCGGAAGAACACTGCAGTTGCAACCTCTGTTCCGTTAAGTCCCAGTCTGTAGTGGCCACTCTTCTGTAGCTGGCTTCCTTGCTCTGCCCCATCTGTCAGGAGGACAACCAATATCACACCATGGAGCCGGCAGTCGTCGTCAGTCATCTTCAGATGACTCCTCTTCGGCCTCTTTTAGCCACTGGATGAACCTCTGCAGCTGTAAGAAAGCAGAGGGGACAGCTGCTAGGGTAGAAACACGCGTTTCCCCTGTTCTTGTTAGTGGGCAGACGGCTCTGACCACAAAATCCCTAGAGTCTAGGGTGGAGGCCTAGGGCGCCCAGGGAGCCGAGGGCAGCCTCACATACCTGCTGATTCTTCCGTAAGTGCTGGCCTTCGTCAGTTGTGTCTCTTTGACTAAACCAGTTCAAGATTGTTTCCTCAGCCAGGATCTCCAGCTGGTAGAAAGCCATCAGAACCTACAGAGAGTCAGCAAACGGGAATCTCAGGGTCCTGTGATCTAGCAAGGATATAACAGTATAATGGATAATGTAGGAGAAGGCACTCAACTTCCTTCCACACACCAAGTAGGCTCCTCAAAACAGACAAGAGAGTGGGCACAGTAGTACATGCTTGTAATTCCGGCACTTGAGGTGCAAGTAGGAGGATCCAAAATTCAAACTGAGATACATAGCAAGTTCAAGGTCAATATGGGGGAAAAAACCCAAACTCACACCAAAAGTGAAGTCATTATTATCATACCACCCATCCAAAAGAAAGCTAAGAATGAGTTACTCTTTTCAGTAGTGAGACAGGCATGACAGGAGCTCCTGCTGGATGTTTGGTTAGTGCAACCTCAGGCCAGCCCCCAATAGCTGCTCAACAGCATGGGCCTGGCTCTGTGCTGCATTACTCTAAGATCCAAGATGGTATGGTGAACAAACTCCATGCTAGGCTCAAGTTAACCCCAGTTTTGTGTCTCTGTGGGGGTCATGAAGGCTTGCTTCAAGGCAAACGCAGGACACGAAACTTGAGATGGAATTCACCTTGGCCATGGAAGTGACAAGAGTTTCATGCTCCAAGAAGAAGGCCTCAATGGCTGCCAATGCTTCCAAATGGTCAGTTGCCCGCTTTATGTAATTCCTAAAAACAGGGCTCCAGGCTTTGAGCAGCTATAGAAAAAAAAGGGGGTGGTAGTGGTGAAAATGTAATATATTCCTTAGCATCCCCCTGCATCTAAACACCAAAGACAATTAATATTGACGACATGGAAGGACAAGAGGGAGATGATATAGGCAGTAGGGAATCATTTGGGAACTGGTCCCACACAAGGTTGGGGAAAAGATGAGATTTCTCAGGGAAGGGAAAAGTTGTTTCAGACTATTTGGTCTTTGCTGTGTTATTCTGGCTGGTCACAAAGTCCTGGGCTGCAGTGGCTCTTTTGCCTCAACTTCCTGGAAGAGCTAACTACAGATATATTCCGTAATACCTGGTTCCAGTACTACTTTTGAACGTCCTTTTGGGGGCCTGGAAGGCTGTAATCCTTGAGTATCAAAGACCATTCAGTATTAAATATTACTGGATGCTGGACCAGCTAACACTCCTCCAGAAACGAACTGCCTTCCTAAGGCAAGGAGACCCAGAGCAACCCACCTACACCTATTTCTTTTTCAGACAAGCACTGCAAAGCTGTTTAGCCGTCTCCACTCAATCCTTTACACCTGGCCTCAGTGTTTGCTTACAGGAAGTAGCAGGGCACAGTAGCGGCTTGGGTCAAGCAGGGAATCCATTTGTTGCAGAGGGAACTCCAGGACCACATGGCTCAGGACCTGCATTACTTCCTTTAGGCTAATGTTGTAGGCATACCTGTGGGGAGATTAGCATATATTATGGCTAATACTGACAGTCCAGTTGACAGGATCTAGAATCACCCAGTAAACAAATCTCTGGACACATGTGAAGTTTCCAAATTGGTTTGAGGTGGGACGACCCATCATAGGTGTGGGTGGCACTGTTCTCTGGGCTGGGGTCCCAGGCCAAGCAAAGGAGAGAAGCTGAGCACCAGCATTCACTTCTATTGCTCCTCTGCAGATGTCACCAGACCAGCTGCCCCAGCTCTTGCAACCATGAACTGCGCCCTCAAACTGTGAGCCAAAACCAACGCTCCTTCCTTACCCCGCTGTTCTCATGCATTCTGTTGCAGCAGAGGTAATACTATAGACAGCTCCAGGAGTTCACTGCCTTAGCTCTACAACTAGGAGGACGTGACAGCATGCTGGAGGAGAAAGGATCCTCGCTGAGGCTAGATGCTAATGCTCTTGCTCCAAACACTCCTGACCTTCTACATGTCTCCTGCTCTGGGAAGCCATGCTTGGGAGAGAATATCTTGGTTCTGGAGCAGCCCAGAGGAGAAAAGAGGAAGGAGTTACTCTTACTTGAGAGAGTTGATCTCTAGGACTAGATTGTCACAAGAAATATTCTCCTCTCTTCCTCGCTGCAGTGTTCCCAGGACTTCATTCTGGAATACTAAAAGGAAAGAACAAACTCACCTTCCAGAATGCTTTGCTTTAAGCCTTTAGTTTTTCGCACCAAAGTCTTTCTGGGAGGAACTGAGCCAACGGCTAGCTGATCCAAGCAAAGAACAGACTTCCCAACTTGGGTGACACCTCTGCCCTCAACCACTAACCTTTGATGTCATCCAGCTGAGGGGACCCTGCTCGGCTGTCCAGCTCCTCAGAATCGACACTTCGCTCACTTTCAGTTTCACTTTCCTCTTCCATATTGATCGTGAGGCCTAAGAACAAAGACAGCAGGAGCCAGTGATGCCGCTCAGTTGGTAGAGTGCTTGACCGGCCTGGCTTTCCAGCACCACACAAAATCAGGCGTGGTGTCCATAGGCATACATAATATTAGCACTGAGGAAACAGAGGCAGGAGGATCAAGAAGCTCAAGGCTAGCCTGGGTTACAGGAGATTCTATCTTTTAAAAGAGGGAGAGGCAGAGGAGGGGAGTGATGAGATAAGATAGCTCAGCCACAGTGAGAACCAATTGCAGTAAGTTGTGCTCTTATCTCTACATATATATATATATATATATATATATATATATATATATATATACACATGCTAAACACACACACACACACACACACACACACACACACACACACACACACACAGAGTTTAAAAAAAAAAAAGTCAGGCGTGGTTGCACACGCCTTTAGTCCCAGCACTCAGGAGGCAGAGGCAGGTGGATCTCTGTGAGTTCAAGACCAGCCTGGTCTACAAAGTGAGTCCAGAACAGCTAAGGAATACACACAGAGAAACCCTGTCTAAAAAACAAACAAACAAACAAGCTGGGTGGTGGTGGCGCACGCCTTTAATCCCAGCACTTGGGAGGCAGAGGCAGGTGGATCTTTGCGAGTTCGAGGCCAGCCTGGTCTACAAAGTGAGTCCAGGACAGCCAGGGCTACACAGAGAAACCTTGTCTCAAAGAAGAAAACAAACAAACAAAAAAGACGAGACCCAGGCGCTGACAGTTAGCAATATATGTGTCCTGTCAGTATAAACTGAGGATCCAAAAATAACTGGATTCCAAGGCATTCAAAGTTCTTAAAATTGTTCAGATTAAGCAGAGGGCAGGCAGGAGTAAGGTTTAGCTCACCCCAAAGACTCTGCCGTAGTTCCTCTTCTTCCTGCATGTTCACATCTGCAGGTTTCCAGAGGTATCCCTTGCCTTCAAGGCCGACTTCTGCTGGATTGTAACCTGGAAAAGGCAATGACCTTTTCAGAAGCCCAGCAGCAGCAGCAGCAGCAGCCACCACCGCCTCTCGGGAAGGAAACAGGCTTTTCTATGGGGCAGAGAGATGTGCAGATGCCCCACACCTGTTGAGCCTCACACCTTTCTGCTTCACTTTTTCCTTTTCTTGGTCAGCCCCAGAATCATCACTGAACTGGCCATCATCTTCATCTTCCTCTGCATCTGGAGGGTGCAAAGAGATCACGGAGCCCTCAGGAAGCATGATACCTGGGCCCACTACCACCTAAGAGAAAAAAAGGACCAGGTAGCACAGACTGCATAGAGGAGAACTGTATCTTGATAGTCAGAACAGTGCTTTTTGTTTTGTTCTGGTTTTACACTAAGCTCAGCAGAAGGTCAGGGGAACCTGGGCCCTCAATGCAGGCTTATTTACAGGGGAAATATGGTCCCCACTGACTTGGCATAATCCTTATTCAATTCAGGGCTGTGCACAGTCTGGCACAGGCCTTACCTGGGAAGTGAGCACACAGTGTGGCTTCAGTGTAACTCGTTCCTTGACCTCAGCTTTGTCACAGAGCAGAGACTGGTGTATTTGCGCTCCAGCAGCCACTCGAACACCCTGCCACAAGTAGGCCTGGTCCAGCACCACATTATCACCTGGCTCAGAATGAGGACTTTCGGTCACTCAGGGCTCCACATCTGAAACAGTCCTTCACAGAGGACAAAGCTGACTAACACCAGCCCACCTAGCTCTGATACTCCACCTGCCAACATTAGAAACATACAGCCCCTTCCCAGGTCAGCAAACTGACCATCCTGACCATTTACAGTAACTTTACACTATACATATGGTTTAACCTGGCTTAACCTGAGACCCTTCTCGATTCCCCAGAACGAACTATAAACCTTATTATGGTCATGTCCTCATTCCACCTCTCTGTGTATTACAGAATTCAAATCCTACTGTTGTCCTTTTAAAGGGCTCCATTAGTAGTCTTATATTCTTCAACTAAAGTAAGTTGCCAAGAGGAAGACCACAGTTATGGGAGAGCCAGAGAGGTCTGGAGAGATGGCTCACAAGTTAAGAGCACTGGTTGTTCTTCCAAAGGACCCAGGTTCAATTCTCAGCACTCACATGGCAGCTCACAACTGTCTGTGTAATTCCAATTGCAGGGGATCTGACACCCTCACACACACATACGTGCAGGTAGAACACCAATGTACATAAAATAAAAAAAAGAGAAGAGCCCACAACCATAAAACCTAGCATTCAGGTCCCAGCACTGCCTCACATTAGATGTTACAGGAGCAAGACAACCTCTTTGAGGGTTAAAAGAACTAACATGTGCAAAAGCCCTCTGTAAATTGTAATGGTTGAATAGAGGTTATTAGTGAACGTTAACTCTGCACTTGGCTCCAAATGTGAACATAGAGAGGACATTCCAGAATTTGAAGAGTCATTTTAAGAGCCTTAGGTTAGGTCAAGGCATGGTGGCACCCACCTTTAATCCCAGCACTAGGGAGGCAGAAGCAGGTGGATCTCTGTGAGTTTAAGGCCAGCCTGGTTTACTCAGCAATTTCCAGGATTGCCAGGGCTATACAGAGAAACCCTGTCTCAAAAATAAAAAAAAAGAAAAAAACCAAACCAAAGCTGGCCTCAAAGCTCCCACTCAATGTATCCTCTTGAGTAGATGGGATTATACACAACTGTAGTCAACTAACTTCCTTTCTCCTGCCCTCTGGTCTTTCTTGTTTAAGACAGGTTTCAATACACAGTTTTGGGCTGGGCGCAAAATTAAAATCCTCCTGCTTCCTTCTCCCAAGTGTTGGGATTGTAAGTGTGGGCCAACACTGGTGTGGTGGTTCAAGTCTTTAATCCCAGCACTTGGGTCTCTGAGTTCAAGGCCAGCTGACTCAAAAAATAAAAAACTGTGTGCCAACAAGCACAAGGACTCTCCTTTCTTTCTCCTCCCACTCCCTCACCCCAAGATAAT
Organism: Lophiomys imhausi; assembly: GCA_907164525.1. NCBI lineage: Eukaryota > Metazoa > Chordata > Mammalia > Rodentia > Muridae > Lophiomys > Lophiomys imhausi. Next base: position 2,511,205 of record CAJQZJ010032426.1, read on the forward strand.
AGTTAATTTAATGTGCATGAGTGCTTTGCCCAAAGAGGTCACTGGATTCCCCCGGACTTGAGTTGTGAACTACCAAATGAATACTGGTAACCAAACCTGAGTCCTTTTCAAGAGCAACAAGTGCTCTTAACCACTGACCCATCTCTCCAGACCCTCCACTCTTTTCCTAAGGTGGCCACTCTAGTTCCTTATTCATAAGGACTATCCTCCCTAGCCTCTGGAGACACACTCCTGCCCATATCTGTTGGATTGCTGCAGATTCTCCACCTGTGCTCACCAATGTGGCAGTTAGGGCCAATGACACTGTTGGTGATGGAGCAGTTGCTGCCAATGACAGTGCCAGCTCCTAGAAGCACATTTTCCTCCAGGACGCTGCCATGGCCCAGGCTGACTTCAGGCCCTCGGTAGATGTTGTGTCGGGAATGAGTGTAGCTCTGTGTGGTGCTGTCAGTGAAGTTTACTTCTGGAGTGAGAGGGTAGACCCACCGGCGGATGACATCAGCACAAATAGCTGAGTACATGTGTAGGTTGGAGACCCGGGCACCATATTCCCTAGTTGTCACATGTAAGTGGATCTGGTTTCCTAGGATCTAAACAAGGAGAAAAGGAGACCACCCAATCAAGACAGGAAGACAGTCCCCATGTAGAGCACCTTTCTAAGCCTTGTGAATGCCTCTCTGCCCTTCAACAATATAGTCAAATGGCCTGAGTTTTCTTCATGGATGGCTTCTCTCAGCTTTCTAGCTATCTTCCTCCCTCTCAAAGCTTAATGGAACAAAAAAGTGAACCAAAGGCTACCAGAGTAAGATAAACCCTTTCCTCTAGAGGCTTCAGAAGCCTTTTTCTCACCTCCTCATTCACCAACAGACCTCGTACAAAATCATCTCGAGTTTGGTAGTCAAAATTGTCTGTGAAGAGTTGAGCTACCTGTGGGGGGAAGCAGGGTGTGTTAAGACTAAGAACTTTCTCAGGAAGCAAAGATAAGTCCCAGACATCTATCAAACCTATAACAGTAGGGTGCAGAACAAAGTCCCAGGTTTGGTTTCCAATATAGTAGGAATGAGGCAATAGTATCTCTATACAAGAAATAAAGAGGGAGAAGAAGCATACCATGGCCTTGAAGGGAGTAACGACTGATCCCTACCAGTTTTATTTTTTGGATAAGCAGCCCTGTTCTGGAGAGCTCACCTGAGGAGAGCAGATGCTGATGTGACAATCCAATAAATCATATCGAATCTCCACACCATCTCGACCGTCCTGGAACACGTTCTGTGGGGTAAAGTTGCGAAGGCTTTAACTTATCTGTCTTCTAGAAGCTCACCCCTCTCCTACCTGGAGTTCCCCAGAGACCCACTCACCAAAGGAAATGAAAAGCGCCGGAGGCCTTGGGTCTTCTGGAAATGTAGAATCTGGTTTGTGGTACTATCCACAGCTACCACCACATTGTCCTCATGGGAGCGTGTACGGTGGCTCGGGGATGACTCTTTGAAGATCATTGTCATCACAGACACATTTTTTTCTAGCTTCCGTCTTACCCTGTAAGGAAGATGAGGCATAGCAGTCTTAGGACTCAACTAGTTCCTAAGTCTTGTCCCTGCCATTTTCCCCACCCTGACCTGTGTTCCTCCAGGGCTCTGGTAATATTGATATTTGAGATGACATCTCCATAAATCAGAATAAAGTCAGAGCGCACCAACGCCTTGGCATCAACGTCACGGAGGACATCTCCTAGTGATCGGTAGAGCTCTGATGTGATTATTCGAACAACGTTGAGGGATGTAGGACGGCACCACTTGGATTTCCTATGGGAAAGGTGATGAGAGGAATGGTAAATTAAGCAAAGGATCACAGGCTTGACTTTCAATCTCCCTTCAGCATTCATACTTCTCTATGGCTTTCTGGGTCCCTGCCAGCATCCTTGACTTCAAAGAGACTTATGAATCATAATGAATGGTTTCAGAATTCAGTGTCATTAGTTTTATGTGTTTGAGAAATATGGCTTTTTCCTTTCTATACCTGGACTCCTGTCTTCAAATATGAGTTTGAATTCAAAATCTTACTGAAATCTAGGGTATGAAAGTACTCTGGAAATACATTTTTCATGTCATCTTTCATGTTCTGAAGTCTGTATCAAGTTTAGATATTGTAATATGGAAACGATGTTAACATATTAGTCTTTATTTCCCAAACTCATAAACTGAGACTCACTCTTCCAAAATCTTAACGAGTATCTGTTGAGACCTTACTGTGGGCTTGAAACTAAGGTAGGCAGTGGGGAGACAAGGGTGAAGAGCTTGTTCTTGTCCTTGGGGGTCAGAACAGACAATATTTGGAAAGTCAGTGGAAAAACAAAGATGCCCTTCTAGTAATATACATGCTGGAGCCATCAAATAAAAAGCAAAACTCGCCAGGCGTTGGTGGCGCACGCCTTTAATCCCAGCACTTGGGAGGCAGAGGTAGGCGGATCTCTGTGAGTTCGAGGCCAGCCTGGTCTACAAAGTGAGTCTAGGACAGCCAGAGCTGTTATACAGAGAAACCCTGTCTCGAAAAACCAAAAAAAAAAAAAAAAAAAAAAGCAAAACTCATGGGACCAAACTTGTTTTGTTTTTTTGAGAGAGGGTTTCTCTGTGTATCCATGGCTGTTCTGGACTCATGTTGTAGACCAGGCTGGCCTTGAACTCACAGAGATCCACCAACCTCTGCCCCCTGAATGCTGGGATTAAAGACGTGCACCACCACACCTGGTGGGACCAAACTTCTAAGACTCAGAAAACAACAAGTCAGTCTTTAATTTTCTGTCACCAGAACCTTAAGGCAAAGAGCTCCGGCAGCTCGCCTCAGGAAAAATGGAGAAAAATGCTATCCCTTAGATGAGATCTGAGCAGACACAGTTATTTCCTTCTCGCATGTCTTTATCCACCTTGAAACAACTGGGAAAGATGGTGAAATATGGAAAGGAAAACTTTTGGAGCCTTACAATAAGTGTTCTTTGATCTGAGCAGCCTTCCAGCAGCAAAAGACAAATGTTTCCTGTACACCCGTGGCAGTCAGGAATTCCAGAGTGTAGTCAATAAGCGCCACATTGGCCAGGGGCAGGAGGACCTGTGGGGCAGGATATGAAAAATTCTGAGGTCTTTCATCCATGATTATACTATGTGTACCCCACTGCAACAATGCTCCTTCTATCAGTGTTTCCTGACATTAAAGTTTGCGTTATCCTTTTATTCTAAAGTAAACAGGCTCCTGCTTGTGATATTCATGGAATGCTCTAAGGTTCAGTCTAAGGTACTGGTGGGATCTGGGCTTAGTAGGCATCGTATCAGATACAGGTATGTTATAGTTGACCAGTGCTGGAAAAGGATAAATGTTGGCACTAAGTCATAGCTCCAGAACTCTAAGCACTAAGGCTTTCTTCCCATAAAATTCCCTTCAATAGCCACTGAGAGTCATAGGCAATCATTCCAATACTTGTCAAAAATGAACAGCCATTAAGTCTTAGTAATTTTTTTTTGTTGTTGTTGTTTTTCGAGACAGGGTTTTTCTATGTAACAGGTCTGGCTGTCTTGGACTTGCATTGTAGACCAGGCTGGCCTCGAACTCACAGAGATCCACCTGCCTCTGTCTCCCAAGTGCTGGGACTAAATATGTGTGCCAACACCGCACGGCTTCCTTAGTAATTTCTAAGTCAAAAGCAAATTTCTGTTTGAGTGACCCAGCAGTCTGCAAGCCCATTATCAATTTCCTATGTCTAGGTAGTCCCGAGGACGATGGTAACCCCATTCGGTCCCCCTTTCAAAAGCAGATGGAAGGAAAATAGCTCAAACCAGCCTGAGATTTACTTTTCTCTTTTAGGTGTATTACCATCGCCGCCTTTTCTGAAGCAATGTCTTTATTTGCGCATCTCTCTTCTGCAAGGTTAAAGGCAGCGGAGGGCCCTGTTGCACTACTAAATCCCTCTGGGAAGGTTTCTCTCAAACACTGATCCTATACGAAGCCCTCTCCATTCCTCACAAGGCTGGGTGATCAGTCCTGCGAAAACCCATGTTAGCAAGCCACTCATCTTGTCATCGGAGTTTCAGTCAGTCCCTCCACCTTTGCCCAACCAGATAAACTCTACTAGAGGGTAACTTCCAGAGCACACTTCACTAACCAGCCTCAGTGGACACTTGCAGCCCCGCCACCCTCCAGGCCCGCTGGTTGCTCGCGTGCAGGGTGCTCACCCGAGGCTGGTCCTTGGAGATGGGGAAGAAGCGTCGGTTGAAGCTATCCGCCACTAGAACGGCCTGGAGGGGCGGCGGCGGCTCCTCCTCCGCACCTTGGGTTCCTCCGCCGCCCGGGCCGCCGCCGCGCTTGTTCGCTCGGCCGGCCGCACAGCCAGGTACCGCCGCAGTGGCTGCCATCTTCCTTCGCAGCCACCACTTCGGAGGGGAAGCTGACACGGGACGCAGTAGGGGACAAATATAAGACTTGCAGTCAAAACGCGAAGGCGTGCTTGAAGGAAGGAGTGCGCATGCGTGTACCCAGAAGGCCTCCCCCTCCCACCGCCTGGCACAGGAGCAAGGCCTGAACCGGGGCGTGGCTAACCGTACGTACGTATGTACGTACTGGCGGTACTGGGTGGTGCGTGCGCAGCGGAAGGGTGGGATCATACCGAAGTCAGACTCGGTCAGCGAATGTTGTTGGGATTAAAGCGGGATTAGTGGGCTTGTGGTCGCCGGGAAGGAGCCTGTAAAATTGTAGTTCTCGGGGGCTGGAGGGATCGCTCATCGGTTAAGAGCACTTGTGGCTCTTGCAGAGGATCCAAGTTCGGCGTCCAGCGTTCACACGGTGGCAAGCAATTATCCACAACTGCAATTCAGGGTGTCTGACACTCTTTTGACCTCTGAGGGTATACATAAAAGCTGGAAAAACACTCATCCACATAAATCCGAAAATACAGTGTAGCTCTCCATTTACATTCTAGTAATCTAGGGATCTGGCGCCTTTAGGAGGGAATCCACAGTCTGCACAAATACTGAACATGGGGGCAAGCGGCAAATTTTTACTGGGCATGCGCCGATTATGGGCTAGGTTCCTCACTCCCCACCCCCACCCCCGCCCCCAGTGCTGGAAATTCAACCTAGAACAACAGGAATTTCTTTCTCTCTCTTTTTTTCGAGATAGGGTTTCTCTGTGTATCCTTGACTGTCCTGGACTCACTTTGTAGACCAGGCTGGCCTTGAACTCACAGAGATCCACCTACCTCTGCCTCCTGAGTGCTGGGATTAAAGGCGTGCGCTACTAAGAAACAGGAATTTCTTAAACTCCTAAATCAGAACAAAAGCCCAGCTAGTGAGTGGAGCTCATTTGACTCCTTAGTTCTACAAGCGTTCTGCCGTTTTCATGCGGATAAAAACGATTGCCTCACGAGGTCCAGTTCAGCCTATCACAGATGAGGCTGGACCTGAGAACATCAGTAAATTGAGTGTGACTGGGACGCGGTAGCAAGCTTTTCAGGTTGAACGGCCGAAGCGGAGAAGCAGGTTTTGGGGAAAGAAGTTGTGACCGCAGTTTATAAACCAAGCCTAAGACGGAGGTAGCAATGGCACGCAGCCTGGACGTAATTCTGTCAAGCTAAGAATTCCAGTAAGAAAACGCGCCCATTCAGCACCAGAACCGCTGCTAATCCCACAGCCCGCAGGTTTCCGCAACTTCCGCTGTTGCTTCCTCCCACATCCAGCAGATGTTCCCTGGCAGAATTGGCTTTTCTGTTTCTAGTCTGTCGCTACACTTAGATTCCTCGCGGAACCCAAAAACCTGTCATTTCTTTCTTCGTTCAGTTAATGAGGGTGACATGAGAACATTTGCTTTTGAAAACATTAGTTAGCATTGGAGAGGGAAAAGCTTAGTAAAAAGTTTCAATTAAATTAATGTATTACAGGTCATAGAAGGGCGTATGCTTCTAACACCGATTGAGACCGGAGGACCGCAAAGGGGAAGCCAGAATGTACGTTCTAGAGGACTGTTTAGTTGTGCTACAGATCTACACGCAGATGAGAAAGAAAAATGAGTACCTGTGGGACCCCTTTTTGTCATGCACACAGACTCGCGCCCACGCGCGGCTCTGTGAAATGCTGGTCTATCTAGCAGCTGGACAGTGGCTTGTGAAGTTGGGGGTAACATTGCCCCCTAGAGGCAAGCGTGATGCAATGCGCTTTCACAGGTTCCCATATAGTCTAACTTCATGGACTTTATGACAAACGAAGTCTTTTTTTCTTTTTGAGACATAGCCCTGGCTGCCTTGGTACTCACTGTATAGACCAGGCTGGCCTCTAACTCACAGAGACCTACCTGACCCACGTGTCGAGTGCTGGGATTAAAGACATGCACCACCCTACCCGGCTTATGAAGTCAACATGTCCGGCTATGTAGTCACTTTTTTTTTTTTTTAAATGAAGGGATCAGGAGCCCCACACTATTCATTCATTCATTCGTTCGTTTATTTATTTATCTATCTATCTATTTATATGTACATTGGTGTTTTCACTGCATGTGTATCTGGGTGATGGTGTCGAATCCCCTGGAACAGTAATTATAGACAGTTGTGAGTTGCCATGTGGGTGATGAGAATTGAATCCCGGTCCTCTCTGGAAGAGCAGTCAGTACTCTTAACCGCTGAGCCATCTCTCCAGCCCCTGAAGCCACTTTTTATGTAGAGGTTCCAGGACTGTGGAGTAGGACTCAGCCACATCCATGGTGCATATGGAGGTCAGAGGCCCTGTGTGGTAAAGGGTTTTTTGTTCCTATTCTGAGATTCAGACTCAAAAAGAAGTGAGCCTCTTGAAGAGATTAGAGTGCATAGAGACAAAGTTCCTGAGACAGCATTACCCAGAGAAAGAAACGATGACCCATTAAGCCAGCTCATGGTCTCTGTCCCAAAGTGGGCAGGAGTTACAGGTACCATGTGAAGTTGTGTCTGATTTGCTAGTTATCCAACTTCCCCCAAGGAATGTGTGTCCTCCAGGAGAAGGCTGTGATTGGAAGGAAAGGAAGCAGACTGACCTTGGTTGGTCCAGCACTGTTCCAGCTTTATCTTTGAACATCTCGAATCCTGGATTGAGGAAATCCTGAGTCCCTGGTGCACTGGAGTGTTCTGACCATCATGTAGGTGGCCACTCAGCGTCAGTAATTTGGTGTGGGACCTCCTTCCTACAGATATAATTAGTAGAAATGGCCAGCACTTCCCAATGCCTGCATAAGATGTGGACCACAGGAAAATAACACTATAGTGCTTAGTGGGAAACATCAGGGACAGAAGAAAATAAATCTTAATATTGCCAGAGAGAAAGCATGTTACCTAAAGGGAACACAGTTTAAATTGTCCTCACTAAAGCAAAGGTGGAAGCCTGAAGGTGATGGTTACAGTGGCAATAAAATTCCTTCAGGTCAAGAGGACAGAATTTCTGTCCTGAGTGGAGACCTAACATTCCAGTTCAATAACCTGGCCAAGGGACAATCCCTAAGAAATGTGGGCTTGGGGCTGGAGAGATGGCTCAGTGGTAAAGAGCACTGGCTGCTCTTCCAAAGGTCCTGAGTTCAATTCCCAGCAACCGCATGGTGGCTCACAACCATCCACAATGTGATCTGATGTTCTCTTCTGGCTGCAGGTGTACATGCAAATAGAGCACTCATATACATTAAATAAATAAATATTTTATTTTATTTTATTTATTTTTTTAAATTTTTTTTTAGTTTTTCAAGATGGGGTTTAGCCCTGGCTATCCTGGACTCCCTTTGTATACCAGGCTGACCTCGAACTCACAGAGATCTGCCTGCCTCTGCCTCCCAAGTGCAATAATGTACTCTCTTCCCACCCCCAATTTTTGGCCCTAGCCCAGTCCCTACAAGCCAAGCAGTCATGAAGTTCACTGGGTCTCAGTTAGGACTCAGAAATGTACTTTTTATTTTTTCTGTCTCTTTCAGATATTGCCCAAAACCCAAGTATACTTTCTCTAGTCTTTGGGCTTCTTTGTTTCTTTGCTGCTTCTTCTTCTTCTTCTTCTTCTTCTTCTTCTTCTTCTTCTTCTTCTTCTTCTTCCTTCCTTCCTTCCTTCCTTCCTTCCTTCCTTCCTTCCTCCTCCTCCTCCTTTTTTCCAAGACAGGGTTTCTCTTTGTAATAGTCTTGGCTGTCCTGGACTCCCTTTATATACCAGACTGGCCTTGAACTCACAGAGTTCGGGGTGCTGAGTGCTGGGATTAAAGGCATGTGCCACCATGCCCGGCAATTACAGACAGCTGTGAACTGCCATGTGGGTGCTAGGATTTGAACCTGGGTCCTTTGGAACAACTGTCAGTGCTCTTAACTGTTGAGCCATCTCTCCAGCCCTCTTTGAGCTTCCTTACTCTCTCTCTGAAGCCTCCTTCTCATCCACATGGCTGCTTGTCCACCATGGACATAATCTTCATGCTGTCTCAGGAAGCATGGCTTTTCTCCTCACTTCCATTTTCCTCCTGCAGGTAACTGCTGAGGTTTACAGCTTTCCAGCCTTGGAGTTTTTCTTTTTAAACTCTAATAAAATTGTCCCTGAGCTTCTCTTTAAGTCCGTTCTTTTTCTTTTTCTTTCTTTTTTTTTTTTCAAGACAGAGTTTCTCTGTATAACAACTCTGACTGTCCTGGACTTGCTTTGTAAACCAGGCTGGCCTTGAACTCACAGAGACCCACCTGCCTCTGACTCCCGAGTGCTAGGATTAAAGGCATGTACCACCACACCGAGCTCCATTCTTTTTTTTATTGCCTTTTTATTTTGTGAATTTCACATCATGGACCCTGTCCCCTCTCATCTCTCACCTCCCCTAGGACCCACCCTCTACCTCTCTCAACATAAAAAAAAAATCTCATTGTGGAAACTGCAGTGTGTCTCAGAATATTCCATTTTGTCTACACTTTTTTGCTTGCAAATGTTCGTTATAATGATTCCTTGGTACAAGGCCTTTGGCTTCTGCTGCTTTGTCAATACTGGAACCTTACTGGGACTCCTCTCAGATATCCTGTTGTCTTGTGTCATGGAGATCCTGTAGTTTTGGGCCTGTAGTACTGGCCTCTTCATACACTCCAGCAGTTCATCCATGGGGTATATGTTGGTGTGGGCCAACTCAAAGCCCTGGTTCTGGGCTTGCAACCCCCACATTCAGGGCCAGTTCTACTGTGCTACCCAAGTAAGGTGGAGGGCCTGCTCTCCTGAGTGCTACAGCAGGTAAGGGCCTGGACTAGTTCTCCTGCTCTCATGAGCCTGTCAGGGCCAACAACTCTCCTGCCTGCTACCTGTGTCAATTGCAACTGACACTCTTGGGGCTGTTTCACCCACATCCCCCACATCCAGGGCCACGTGTATTGATCTGTCCAAGTAAGATGCAGGGCCTGCTGTCTCCCTAGTGCTGCAGTCTGTGTGGGGCATGGACAGTTCTCCTGCTTCGGTGACCCCAATGGGGCCAGGACATCTCCTGTCTGCCACTGGTGTTGAGGGCAAAAGGGGGGGGGGAGGAGATCTCTCTGTTGCCAACACTACAACAAAGCAGACAAAAGGCAGGATTGGCTTTCCCACACTCACTCCCTTGGGGCTCACCCACATCCCCCACATCACATCTAGGGCCACTTCATAATCTCCTTAATCTCCCAAATCTTCTGAACTCTGAGAGGGGTGAGGGTTTTTTGAACTGTGGGAAGTGGGGAGAGATTTTGGGGATAAATACATTCTATAGGCTGAGAATAAGATACCGGCAATGCCGTATTTACATGGGGAAAAGTCTCAGTGACTGGTTACATGACTGAGCTCACCTGTGACCTCCTGGGTCATTGTTTTTACCTGCTACAAGAAACTTAGCCACTTGGGGGCTGTGTCCAAGTGCTCTTGAGGCAGGCAGAAGCAGGGAGAGCTTGTTCCATACCTTCTATTCTCAGGATGGGGCATGAGACCTAATTTTGAGATTTCTGGGGTTTGAACATGCTCTTATCTCACCAGCACCATGCCAAATCCTTTAGAGTCAGGCCCAACAGTGACTGAGATTCGGACCTGACCAGCAGTGACAGCAACAGTGGTGGCCAGTGTGGAAACAATGGTTACAGAAGTCACACTGTCCACTGCATATCAGAGCACAGGTGCCGGAGATGGTTTGCCTTGGTAGGTAGGCAGAACTGCCAATTCAGTGATGAATTCTTCAGGGAGAGAGAAGCCCTTTCTTTCCAAATGTTACACCCCCCCCCTCCCCAATAAGCAGCAAGTCTCAGACAATCTTTGAAGTAGATGATGGATGAATTTATTTCGTGAACAGAGACATTATAAACCTTGAGCAGTGAGGGTAGTTTTGGGGGGTGAATGTGTGTGATTGGCTGGGACTAGGATGTTGGCGATGCTCTATTTACATGGAGAAAGATAATAGGGGGCAGGTTATATGATTAACCACCTGTAGCCACCTGGGGGTTGTGTCACATGCTCCTGAGGCAGGCAGGAACAGGGAGAGCTCTGTCCCACACCTTTCATTCTCAGGATGAGGCACAACACCTCAAGTTTGAGATTTCCGGGGTTTGAGCATGCTCCACTTCACCAGCTCCACACCAAATCCCCCAGAGGCATGGTTCACAAGACCCATGCTACATGGCCAACAGGGTAGTCATGGTCCAGGAGTCCCACAATGAACAAGAAGACATTGTAGTTCATTAGAAGCTCATTAGAAGGGTAACTGCTTAAGAGATTTAAGAAAAATATTCTGTGTGTATATGCGTGTGTGTGTGTGTGTGTGTGTGTGTGTGTGTGTGTGTGTGTGTATACATGTTTGTAGATCAGAGAACAACTTGTAGGAATTGGTTCTCTCCTTCCACTCTAGATCCTGGGTCAACAAGTACATTTGCCCACTGAACAATCTTGTTGGCCCAGAAAAGTCATCCCAAATGGGGCACAGTTCACATATTCACCTGGGAGCCAGAAACAGGATTTCAGTGGCCACCAGTATGCCATTCAGTACCAGGAGGCTTATGAAAGAGAGACGAGACCTGCATCTGATGGTCAACTGTAAAGAGAACACAGAATGTAGCATATAAATTGGTGCTGGAGTATTCATCTTGGATATTAGACTATATAAATCATTGACAATGTGTTGGGGACAGGCTATGTAGTCAATGCAAACCTATTAAATGTGCTCTTCCATATTAGTGCATCCAACTTGTCACCTTATTTTTATTTTTCAAGGTGCAAATATATAATAGCTGTAGGACTTTAGAAGCACACAGCATGCTTAGAGTCATGGATTAGTTGGTTACTCCATTTCAAGTATCAGGTGTCATAAAGTCTCCCCATTGTGGAGTAGGGTGAGCATGGAGGATCCCAGGATACTGACTCAGTCAAGTATGTTGAAGATGAGAGGATGTTTTACCCTCTCAGTCTTCTGTTTGCTTCCTAAACATCCTTAAATCAAAATCATCTGGGATCAGAGAACAGATTGGACTCATATAGTGCATGATTGGGCCATTCAGGTTGCTGCCAGGGTGACAATGATTCTTAGAAGCTCCACTCTCCTTGGGTCTGAATGTTGTTTTGAGACAGGTCTGATGCCCTATACTGCAGTGTAAAAAAAATCCTCGGTTTCGGCGTGGTCTGGCGGGGCATGGGTGAGAACCTGGCGGCACTGCGGGGAGAGGTGTGGCGCTCCTCACTGGTAAGTGCTCCGGCGGATTGGTGATGGTGATGAGGTCCCCACAGGGGAGACAAGACCGCTTTAGGTGAACCTTTATTAAAACTTATTTCACGCCGGGCGGTGGTGGCGCACGCCTTTAATCCCAGCACTTGGGAGGCAGAGGCAGGCGGATCTTTGCGAGTTCGAGGCCAGCCTGGTCTACAAAGTGAGTCCAGGACAGCCAGAGCTGTTAAACAGAGAAACCCTGTCTCAAAAAACCAAAAAAAAAAAAAACAAAAAAAAAAAACTTATTTCACGAAGTTCATGATTCCCTAAAATCTATGCTCCTCGGGTAGGTCATGGTCTCTCCTCTTCGCCAAATCAGCCTGCGCCTTTCTTTTGGAGTGTGGGGAATTGTGGGCGGGGTTTTGGCCAAGTTCTGAAGCTCCCTTTGCATGAGGAGAGATAAGAGGCCTGTTTACATGACAGTAGCCAGAGCTCAGGTGGTTTATATGCCCTTAAAGCTAGTGAAAAACCAGAGAGAACATTTTCACCAGCCAACCTTGGTTGGGGCCTGGATTTAGCTCAATCTGAACCCAGTTAGTCAGATCTCAAAGGGGAATGGTACACAACCCTGTGCTGCCTGGAAAGGCACCGTCTACAAGTCCCCCACACTACACCTTGTCCCTACCCACACCTCCAGTTGCTATGAAGGAGAGGCCTGTCAGTTCAGACCGAAAGTGTACTCCAACTTCCTGTCCACAAAACGTGATTCCTCTTCTTCTTCTTCTTTTTCTTTTCTTTTGAGACACTGTTTCTCTGTGTAACAACCCAGGTGTCCTGGACTCACTTTGTAGACCAGGTTGGCCTTGAACTCACAGAGATCCGCCTGCCTCTGCCTCTGCTGGGATTAAAGGCTAGCGCCACCACCACCCTGCGTGTGATTCTTCTACTGAGCTTCTTCAACACAGTTTTTTCTTCCTGCCTTTGAAGCAAGGTATTTGGTTTTGCTCAGGAGTGGGCAGCATGACTAGCTATTTATATGCCCGTGGGCTATGACATTGACTTTTGTTGTTGAAAACAAAAGAGTGAGTCAAAGTCATTATGGAAATATTAAATATGACTCAAATACAAATGAAGAACTTTTGGCGTCATTTCTGTTTTCCTACTCAATTTTACAATTGTAGGATATTGTTTTAATGGACTAAAACTTGAACAACTCAACATTTTGATATTTACATGCATTCCTGCTGTGATGATTCATTTATCCACATCTGCAATACCACATAACTTGCAGATTTCAATGTGCTAGTGTTGAACCCGAGAGGGGCTCACCGAATCCTGACGCCACAGACCACCAATGCCCCCCCCCCCCGATTCGCTGTAATAAACATGAGGTTTATTAAACTGACGCGCCAGGGTTCGATTCCCCCGTAGAGGAATGAACCCCGTAAAACGGTCCTCTGGCCCTTTAAATATACAAGCGGCTACAAAGAAGGTGGGGGCACCAATGAGTAGAGGCAAGGCAGCAGCCACAGGTGGTGATAAAGGAACAAAGAGTATGTTAAGTTAGGTGGTAACGCAAGTCGGGAGTGTAGAGGAGGGAGCCAGAGGGGAGTCTGAACAAACCTGCCAGCTATGCAAGCTTTGATATTTTCAAGGACTGAGTTCTGTAGAAGGTTTCCAGAAGGAGTGAGGTCAGGGTCTCACCAGAGAGGAGAAGGCCATGTATTCATTAATTTTTACAGCCTTACACTAGCACTTAAGAAGAAAAGATTTGGGCTGGAAAGTATAGTTGTATAGCAGATCAGGGCCAGATGGCTTCCTTTGATGCCAGGACCTTGCATCATATAAAGTAGTGCTTTCTTTACTTTTTTTTTTTGGAGACAGCGTCTCTCTACATAGCCCTGTCTGTCCCAGAACTCAATATGTAGATCAGGTTGGCCTTGAACTCACAGACATCCACCTGCTTCTGCTTCCCCAGCACTGGGATTAAAGGCATGCGCCACCACCATCGGACTCAGTGCTTCTTAAACTAGCTATCCATTCACATCACTGGGGAGACGTGAAAACTAATGACCCAGTGCCTGAATGCTACCTGAAGCAATTAAATTGGAATCTCTCAATAGGTGTGCAGTTATTATTATTATTTTTTGAAAGACTGCAGTAGGCAAAGTTGAGAAATTCTGATCTAAAATCCTCCCTAACCACATCTCTAACTCTTCTAATTCAAGTTGCTGTCATGGGTGACAATAACCTCCCTAACAATATTCACATCAGAGTACAACTTGTAGGAACTGATTCTCTTCTATCATGTGGGTACTGGGGATTGAACTCAGGCCATCAGTCTTGGTGGTAGCTGCCTTTATCCTTCGAGCCATCTTGTTGACTCTTCTTCAGAACCTTAAATAGCAAAAGCGATGTCATCCTTACCCGCTTACAGCACATAACTGAAGGCGAATGCCAGAAGCCATGCAGGAAGGGCTGCAATGAGCAAGTGAGCTTCCTAGAGAGAGCCCACCATTTTGCATGGCCTGCAATGGATTTACCCTGTAAGGCATGGACCCTAGGGACCTTGTCCCAGGCTTGCTTCCTGCTGCTGATGTGCTTTTCCATGCTTGTAATTTTTGTTTCTCTTACGTCTGGCATGGCATGGGGAGGCCCTCACTGCAAATGGTTTGGTGTGATTATTTCTTGGGTATTAATGCACTTTGTTGCAGATTGATGCAATTGATCTGCAGATTTCCTTTTTGAAGGAAATTTAAAGATGTACTTTCATGTAATAATGCTTATATTTATTAATACTTAACACCCATAAAACACCTGTATCTTATAACCTACAATAGCTAATACCTATAACCTATAAACACTTAATACCTAAGAACACTTAACCAATCTTGAAAGGATATTAATATTCTTAGTGCACATCCATGCGGGAAAACTTGATTTGAGCAGTCTAGCTATGGCAGTCAGAGTAGGCAGTCTTGCCCAGCCCTAGTGTCCGCTGGACATAGCTTTGTCAGGTCATATGGTCAGTTTATTTCAACAGCTAGATTGTGGCTCGCTTATGAGCCCAGGCGTTTTAACTGCTAAACTTGAGGCTGGCTTCCTCCGTTAGCTGAGACTCATTTCTGCAGTCTCCTCAGCCTGTGAATGCTTCACTGCTTAGTGTTCCTGACTGCGGCCTCTGTAACTCCACCTGCCTCGCTCACTCTCCTGGCACTCTCGTGCCCCTGGCACAAATTAATTAATTAATTAATTAATTACATATCCAGCATTCTGTCTGCATGTACGCCTGCAGTCCAGAAGAGGGCACCAGATCTCATCCTAGATGGTTATGAGCCACCATGTGGTTGTTGGGAATTGTACTCAGGACCTCTGGAAGAGCAGCCAGTGCTCTTAAATCTCTGAGCCATCTCTCCAGCCCGACATTAGTGTCCAGTTTTTTTTTTTTAATAATTTATTATTATTATTTATTTTTTATTTTATGTGCTTTGGTATTTTGCCTCATGTATGTCTGTGTGAGGGTATCAGATCTTGGAGTTACAGACAGTTGTGAGCTGCCATGTGGGTGCTAGGAATTGAACATGGGTCCTCTGGAAGAGTGGTCAGTGCTCTTAACCACTGAGCCATCTCTCCAGCCCCTAGTGTCCAGTTTTTAAGAACTTTCTCTCAGCAGGTTCTATGCCATGCCTTTTCTGTCAGCCTTCTTAGGCTGAATTATGGGGTTTGCTTCAGGCTATTGTGGCCTAAAGGCTGGCAAATGGCATACCTTGCTGTACACTTCTCCAGCATTCGTTTCTTCTTCTGTCTTCTCTGTCTGTGGGGGGGAAGAGAGAGAGCCATGTGCAGCTCTCTGATTATATGGGTGTAGCCTCATGCCCTTTCTCAGGGTGTCATGGGCTCATGGGCTCTTTCGTGGTATTTACTGGTCCCTGTTGGTTCTCATGGCAATCGACATCATTTGTGGCTTGCACAGTTTCTTAACCATGCCCCTTCAAAAAGGTGTGCCTGTGTTTCTCACAGAGTTGTAGCCTCAACCGGGCTCCGCCCATCTTGGAGCATCCCAGCAATGCCAAACTCCTCTTTATATGCTGCCATGTGCCAGGTTGATCTGCATATTAATTCACTAAAGAGAACTAATTCCCATTACATCCTGATCCACAGGCAGCAGAGAGAGAGAGAGAGAGAGAGAGAGAGAGACAGAGAGAGAGAGAGAGAGAGAGACAGAGAGAGAGAGAGGGACAGAGAGGGGGGGGAGAGACTGGACATGACATGGCATGGACTTTTGAAACCCCAAAGCCCACCCCCAGTGATATACTTCCTCCAACAAGATCACACTTCCTAATCCTTCTAATCTTATTAAAGAGTTCCACTCCATGATGACCAAGCATTCAAATATGTGGGGGCCATTCAAACAACCACAGTTGCCATTCTTGTCCATGTCTGCAGTGAAAAAGAGTGACAATGAGGGCACAAATATAAAAATGCAGTTTGGTGCAGAAAAGAATATGAACAAACCTAATGTTATAGACAAGGCAGTTTCTTTCTTTTTTTTTTTTTTTTTTTTTGGTTTTTCGAGACAGGGTTTCTCTGTGTAGCCCTGGCTGTCCCGGACTCACTTTGTAGACCAGGCTGGCCTTGAACTTGACAAGGCAGTTTCTGAGAAAGTAGCTATAATTGTTTTTTTTTTGTTTGTTTTTCGAGACAGGGTTTCTCTGTGTATCCTTGACTGTTCTGGACTCTCTCTGTAGACCTGGCTGGCCTTGAACTCACAGAGATCCACTTCCCTCTGCCTCCCAAGTGCTGGGATTAATGGCGTGTGCCACCACGCCCAGCTTTTTTTTTTTTGGTTTTTCGAGACAGGGTTTCTATGTTTAACAGCTCTGGCTGTCCTGGACTCGCTTTGTATACCAGGCTGTTCTCGAACTCGCAAAGATCCGCCTGCCTCTGCCTCCCAAGTGCTGGGATTAAAGGCGTGCGCCACCACAGCCCGGCTTTGTTTTGTTTTTGAGACAGGATCTTTTTTTTTCATTCTTTTTTTTCCTTTATTTTTTATTTCTTCAAGTTACATCTCAATCGCAGTCCCTTCCCTATTCCCCCTCCAGTCCCACCCTCCCACCCTCAACCCCCCATCCTCTTCCCTTTTTTTTTTCTTTTAAGTTTAAGGTATATCTTACTTCCCCCTACAGTTTCCCCTTTCAGTCCAACAAATGGCTCTTTCTCTTATAATAATAAATACAGCCGGGCGGTGGTGGCGCACGCCTTTAATCCCAGCACTTGGGAGGCAGAGGCAGGCGGATCTTTGTGAGTTCGAGGCCAGCCTGGTCTACAAAGCGAGTCCAGGACAGCCAGAGATATTCAGAGAAACCCTGTCTCGAAAAAACCAAAAATAAATAAATAAATAAATAAATAAATACAATACAGTACAACAGAGGTAATTAGGCCACAGTTATGAGGGTTATATGGCTTAACGTACATTCCCAATGACCAGTCCATATGTATTTGGTACCTGACTTTAACATTCTACTATCTAAACATCTCCATGAGTTTAAAGTTCTATATCTGACTCAACATTCATACTAATTGCAACACAATTTTAAAAGTATCTTCTTAGATGTATAACACTCTCTTGACTCCTAAACAACTCAAAATTTAATTATGAGACTTTATCTATCTGTTCTTCAATCACCTCAGAGACCTGAGAGGGATAAATATATCTGATTTTATAGGAAGTACAGGGTCTGCAGCTTCCGAAACTAAGAAATGACATACCAGTGACTGCCTGGACAGTTCCCATTTTCTCTCCATACATTACAGCATCGCTCGAGACAGGATCTTATTATGCAGCCTTGGTTGGCCTAGGGGTTGTCATATAGACAAGGCTGGCCTGGGACTCATAGAGTTCCACCTGTCTCAGTCTCCCAAGTGCTAGGATTAAAGGTACTTACCATCATGCCTTGCAAAAACAGCTACAATTGTTAAATTATTATTATTATTATTTTAGGTTTTTTGAGACGTCTGAGCTGTCAGACGAACTTGAAACTGTCATCCATATGGTACTGGCTTTGCAAGCACAAAAATTACAGGATTTTGAGACAGGTACCATGGAGTTTTGTTCCATAGTTCCAGAGGGTGGCTAAGACCAGGCAAGATGTGGCATGGTCAGATTTCCCACAAGAAGACCATGAGAGACCATTGTGGAAAGCTGTCGCTCCTAAGTTGCAATGGAGGGCCCAGGATGCTGGGAATTCCCAAAGCATGTGACACCCATTGAAGAAAGCGTGGAATCGAGCCAGACCAAGAAATACAATGTGTGCTGCAGGTGACAGAGCTGGAGGGGTGGGGCTACCCAGGTCCTTTGAATCATGATGATTCCCAGATGCACAACATGCAGTTGTAAGATTTGGGTTTTTCTCTACTAGGTTTTAGCCCTGCTTTGGTCCAATCTCTCTTTCCTGTGTGATCATTGCTCCCTTTTGGAACTTGTGCCATGTTGTCTTGGATGTAGTAACTTATTTCATGATGCTTCAAGGTATCCCAGTTTGTTATGGTGTTGAAAACCAACTAACACTGAGATGTTGCAAGTCATGATGCTACAAAGTATCCAAGTTAAACGATTCTCAGAGTCTCAGAAGCCACCCTACATTGACTTTTCAATGGTTAAAGACTATGGAAGTTTTTGAAATTAGGCTTAATGCATGTTTTGTTATGAGATGGCCATAGGACAAGTGTTGGGTGATTATAACTTAAAAAGTGATATGTTTGAATGTCAAGTTGACAAGGAATGGACTTGTGGTGGCTAATAATATCAATTATCAATTTGACAGAATCTAGTATCACCTAGATGTGGTGATATTAGGTTGAATAAGAATGGCCCCCATAAAGCCGGGCGTGGTGGCGCATGCCTTTAATCCCAGCACTCGGGAGGCAGAGGCAGGTGGATCTCTGTGAGTTCGAGGCCAGCCTGGTCTACAAAGTGAGTCCAGGACAGCCAAGGATACGCAGAGAAACTCTGTCTCCAAAAACCAAAAAAAAAAAAAAAAAAAAATGGCCCCCATAGGCTCATATATTTAAATGCTTAATCATCAGGGAGTGGCACTACTTGAGAAGGATTAGTAGGCGTGGCCTTTTTCGAGTAGTTGTGGCCTTGTTGGAGGAAATGTGTCACTGGGGGAGGCTCTGAGGTTTCAAAAGCCCAAGCTAGGCCAGGTGTCATGTTCTGGTCTCCTGCTATCCTTGGGTCCAGATGTAAAACTCTCAACTACTTCTCTAGAGTCCTGGCTGTGTGCTACCATGCTCTCTGCCACGACAATAATGGACTAAACCTCTGAAACTGTAAGCAAGCCCTAATCAAATTAATAAATGGTTTTGTTTATAAGAATTGTGTGGTCATGGTGTCTCTTCACAGCAATAGGACAGTGACCAAGACACTAGGAGACAAGCCTCTGGGCATTTCTAGATTACTGTAGGTGAGAAGATCTACCCTAGATGTAGTAGTGTCATGCTATTAGAAGGACAGAAATGGAAACATTGTGTATGTTGTCACCAGCAGTGGCCATGGGGGTTCTTGGGTCTTGCTATAGAAAGGAATTTCATTTCATCAAAGCAGAGTTGGAATATATTAACAGCATTCATTTTAAGTATGAATATTAACAAAATCAAGCAAAGAGAAGACATTCCAAAGCATGGGCGTGGGCTTCACAAAGCTGAGTCACTCTTGTGTGTTTTTAAGAAATATTTAGGGCCAGGTGTGGTGGCACACACCTTTAACCCCAGTGCTTGGGAGGCAGAGGCAGGTGGAACTCTGTGAGTTCGAGGCCAGCCTGGTATACAAAGTGAGTTAAGGACAGCCAGGGCTACACAGAGAGACCCTGTCTCGAAAACCAAAAAAAAATTTTTATTTATTTTAGTTTTATATGTGTAGGTGTTTTGCCTGAGTATATGTATGCATACCACATGAGTGTAATGTCTTCACAGGCCAGAAGAGGGCATCAGATTCTCTGAAACTGGAGTTACAGACAGTTGAGTTGTGTGCCCTCGGAACACGGGTTCTCTTTGAAAGCATCACGTGCTCTTTACCATTGAGCCACATTCTTAGGTAATTTTATAATAATCATATGTATGACTTCGGTGGTTCTCAAATTTTATCTCTAAAGAATGTTAAGAATCCCCTCCTGAGCCAGGCGTGGTGGTGCACGCCTTTAATCCCAGCACTTGGGAGGCAGAGGCAGGCGGATTTCTGTGACTTGGAGGCCAGCCTGGTCTACAAAGCAAGTCCTGGACAGCCGGGGCTGTTACACGGAGAAACCCTGTCTTGAAAAACCAAAAAAAAAAAAAAAAAAAAAATCCTCTCCTGGATGTTAGCCTGAAGTCTCAACCCAAGCTGAGGAGCTATTTACATTTGATAACAGCTGGGTTAGGGAGGGTCAGTTTTCTTTAAGGGTATAACCCCTGGTAAATCAGCCCCACGCCCAACTATTTAAATAACATAACTTGAACTCAATGGGTAAAAGAGAGAGAGAGAGAACATGAAGTTGGGTGGGTAGGCAGGCGAGGGTGGATGTGTGAGAAGTTGTAGGGTATAGATATAATCAAAATACATTGTATAAAATTCTCAAACACATATTAAAGTATTTTTAAATTTCTTCCCTCCATTGTTCTCTCTTTCATTTGGTTTTTCAACACAGGGTTTCTCTGTGTAACCTTAGCTGTCCTGAGACTCACTCTGTAGACCAGGCTGGCCTTGAACTCACAGAGATCTGTCTGCCTATGCCTCTGGAATGCTGGGATTAAAGTCGTGCACCACCATTGCCCAGCTTTCTATCCATTGTTTACATTACAAATAAAAGGTGTCCTTTATATGAGATTGAAAGGTTATTATGCTATAGAAACTCATGGATCAGTCTACGGCCATACCACCCTG
Source organism: Lophiomys imhausi (assembly GCA_907164525.1). Lineage (NCBI taxonomy): Eukaryota > Metazoa > Chordata > Mammalia > Rodentia > Muridae > Lophiomys > Lophiomys imhausi. The sequence continues at coordinate 2,531,777 of CAJQZJ010032426.1, forward strand.
AACGCGCCCGATCTTGGAGGCTAAGCAGGGTCGGGCCTGGTTAGTACTTGGATGGGAGAAACTCATGGATCAGAGAGAAGTGTCAAACTCTAGGTCAGAAGGCATGCTGGGCCTAGGAAGGCACAGATAATTATGGTAGGATCTGAGAGGAGAGTCAGAACTGAAGGTTCCATAGCATTCTGAGCTGAATAAGCACAGTTATGGGAAGATACACGCTGCTCTCCACCCACAGTGTTTAGTGAGTGTTTCCATCTTACGGTATAGCTCTGGCTTGCTTGGAACTATATGTACATGTGCAGAGACATGCAGATCTCTGTGAGTTTGAGCCTGCCTGGTCAGTATATATTACGTAGCTTTCCTGGCTCTGACTCTGCCAACAGGAAAATGAGGCAGATTCCAGGGTAAAGGCTCTTGCCATGGCTCTCTAATTTTTTTTTTTTGCCACAATTCCATGTTCTAGAATGAATAAGAAGGAGAAAGGAAAAAAAAAGTAAAGGAAAAAAGGAGAAAGGATGCTGAGCTGCAGCAGTCATTGCTTTTAGGTTTCTCGCCGGATGCCAGGCCTTCCCCACCATGATAGAATGTACCTTCAAACTGTGAGACAAAGCAAACCCCCCTCTCCCTTAAGTTGATTTTGTTAGGCATTTAATTACAGCAATGAGAAAAGTAGGAACACAGTGAGCACGTGCCTTCTCTACCTCCTAATCCAGCACTTCCACTTATGTCCATGGACACCTCAACCTATCTTACCATCTTTATTTGTCATCATTTAAGTCACAAAACATCATAGGTGCTTTGCTAAAGAGGCTTCCAGGGCAGTAGACAGGGAGAAGAGCTGTTGCCCAGTGGGGAATGTTGTAATCAAAGCCAAGATGAAAAGTCTGCTGAGAGTATGACAGAGCGTAACTGGAACCCTAAAAGTGGACCATTGTCAGGGATGGTGGCACATACCTTTAATTCCAAGACTCAGGAGGCAGAGACATGCAGATCTCTGTGAGTTTGAGGCTAGCATGGTCTATATATCTAGTTCCAAACAAGCCAGAGCTATACAGTAAGACCTTTAAAAAAAAGAAAGAAAGCCTGAAAGACTCTAGACACTAAAATTGTCCCAGGAAAGGAATCCCATGAGGGGGTAGAGAATAAACTGAATTCCTGGAACCATTTGACTCCCAGGAAGAGATTTCATGTAGTTATAATAGCTTGTCTTCCAGCTAAGTCAACATTACAGACCCCATGCTTTCCTTTAATCATTTTTTTCCAAACAGGATCTCTCTGTGTATTTTTGGCTGTTCTGAAACCCACTCTGTAGACCAGGCTAGTCTCAAACTCAGAGATCTGTCTGCCTCTGCCTCCTGAGCGCTGGGATTAAAATCATGCATCACCACTCCCCAGCTTTCTTTAATCTTTTCTATAAGGTTGTAACACTGCTATAAGAAAGGTAGAGAGATGGGCTGGAGAGATGGCTCAGTAGTTAAGAGCATTGGCTGCTCTTCTAGAGGACCTGGGTTCAATTCCCAGCACCCACATGGCAGCTTACAACTGTCTGTAACTCCTGTTCCAGTGGTTCTGACACCCTCACATAGACATACATGCAGTCAAAACAGCAATGCACATAAAATAAAAATAAATTATTAAAAAAATAAAGGTGGAGAGAAACTAGAATTGTTTTCTTCCAAGTCTACCAAGCTATAGATAAATCAAGTTTCCTTTATCCATTTCTGCTTCCTCATTTCTTTTGAAACACAGGGGAACTAAGGTAGTAAATTTCTGGCCCTTAGTGGCTGGTAACAATTGGACACACTTGTGAGAAGACCCTTGTTTCCAGGGCTCTGGAGCCTGCGTGTGGAGAGAACATGAGGTACTCTGAGGAGCTGGCAAGCCATCATCTTTCTGAGCCAGTACTCTCTGAAGTAAGTCCTTCCTGTCAGAGTAGGACTGGTAGGCAAATGGTAGCAGTTAGTGTGGTGAGCTCAGTGAGTTCTATTGTATTCTCATCCCTATTGTTTCCTTCTCCTTCGAACTTGGCCTTAATGCAATAGCTACAAAATGTACTTAAAATAAATCCTATAATTTATGGGTCATAGCCTGGATTCCACCCAGAATGAGTACCACTTAGCACTAACCTTATACTTGCAGTCAGAGTCCATTAGAAACCCACTGTAACTGGGCATGGTGGCGTACACCTTTAATCCCAGCACTTGGGAGGTAGAGGCAGGAGGATCTCTGTGAGTTTGAGGCCAGTCTGATTTACAGAGTGAGTTCTAGGACAGCCAGGGCTGTTACACAGATAAACCCTGTCTCAAACAACAACAATGACAATAATAACAATAATAATAATATAATATAATAATAAAAAGAAATCTGCCCCAATGCATTTTCCTTCTTAAATCCCAGAGACTCCAAACTATAGAATACAAGAACTAAAGTTTCAAGATAAGTAACAACTGCATTTATTAGGTCAGGCTAGGAAACAAACAGTAGAGTTTCTGAATGGGCACTTAACAAGTGCTTGCTTTGCCGGGCGGTGGTGGCGCATGCCTTTAATTCCAGCACTTGGGAGGCAGAGGCAGGCGGATCTCTGTGAGTTCGAGGCCAGCCTGGTCTACAAAAGTGAGACCAGGACAGCCAGAGCTGTTACACAGAGAAACCCTGTCTCGAAAAACCAAAAAAAAAAAAAAAAAAAAAAAACAAGTGCTTGCTTTGGTGCTCTTTTCAGACTCGGTGACTCAGATATTGTGTGGGGCATTTCCAGTGTCAGGGCCATCAACTGATAGCATGAGTATGTATCCTATGCTCAATAACAAAGGGCTATGCAAGAAATCCCTCTACTTATGTGTGAACAGGATCTTTGACCCAGTGCCATTTTTTTCCTGCGGTCTCTTTCTCTGATTCCTTCTTTAAATATACATCTCTCTCTCTCTCTCTCTTTTTTTTGTTTTTTCAAGACAGGATTTCTCTGTATAACAGCTCTGGCTGCCCTGGACTTGCTTTGTAGACCAGGCTGGCCTCACAGAGATCTGCCTGCCTCTGCCTCCCGAGTGCTGGGATTAAAGGCGTGCACCACCATGCCTGGCTTGTCCTCTGTTCTTTAGTAACTCTTGAAGGCATGTGGGCACTTTTACTGGTATATATATATGGAATCTTGCTATGTAGCCCAATCTTTCCTTTCTTGCTGTCAACTTTGGATTCCACTGCTTCAGCCTCTTGAGTGCTGGGGCCACCAGGCCCAGTTCCCCTGTGGACATTTTTACAGTCTTATGGCTGCCATTTGAATAGGAACAAGATCAGGGCAAAGAAAGACAAGGGAGGAAGGGGTGAATGGGACATCAGAAATCGGTGCAGAGATGGAATTGAAGAAGTGGTGACAGACTACGTGGACTCATCATGTATATATATCTTTCTATCTGTCACTAAACAGGAGTGAGGAGCCAGACACAGAAAGAACAGTTGGCATGCTAGCTCTGGATGTTCTGCAGACACTACAGGATGACCTCAGACCATTTCAGTCTTCCTCGTTCTTGTTTCTTTGTGGGGGGTCCCTGCAAGCATCACAGCTGGCAGGAAAATGATCTGATGAAGTAAGAGTGATACTTGGGTTCAGCTTGACTTGGTCAGTTAGTACCGGGCCAAAACTCGTGGAGTCTGATACCGAGTGACTTATATTTCACATATTTAAGGAGTAAAACTTTGGAAAAGTTTCCTGGTCATTATCACAGCAGGGCTTTAGGTATACCTCTTTTTGCAAAGTGTATCTCTTTAGCAAAGCAACTGTGATCCTTTTCAAAAGAATGGGTTCTACTGACTGAGAAACAGTGCTCCGGATAATGGTCTAGGGAGGAAGAGATAACACTGAGTATGTAACCTATATTCAATAACAAAGGACTATGCAAGAAACCTCTCTGTTTATTGCTTGGACAGGATAGGGAATAAAGCCCAATAGCAAACTCTTTTGCAAAGTATGTGGGATCTCCTTCACGAGCATGGGTTCTACTGATTGAGAAACAATGCTCAGGACTCTAGGGAATTCGAGAGGGCTGGCTTTACAGAATATCACAGGTCGCCAGGTATTGACACATCCCTTCACAGCTTTCCTGGATGGAAAACTGGCGTCAGTTTCTTCCACTGAAGAAAATGTATTTAGCGATTCTGGTTTCTCCAGTGTTTATCTGTGAGCATGTGAAACTGGTGTCCTTCTATACTTCTCCTTCTTGTTTGGTAAGTTTTGCCTTTCCTTTTTTTTTCTTTATTTCTCTTTTTTAAAAAGAAATTGAAATAAATCATATAATAGATTCTCATCATGTTTTCCCTATTCCAATTCCTACTGGATCCTCTCTACCTTCTTATCCACCCAACTGTATGTTTCTCTCTTTCTCTGAAATAAATAAACAATATAAAAACACAAGAATACCCCCCAAAAAAACATAAAAGAGAAAATAAAAATAAGCAAGCAAAAAATCAGTAAGCCAAAAAAAATGCTCAAACAAAGCAAAACAAGACATGAGACAAAAAGTCTACAAAAATAACAATGAATTTGGTTTGTTTTACACATGTGGCCTGCCCTGAGTTGTGGTTAATATTCTCAGTGATATCCATTGGAAAAAACTGATCTTCCTTTTTGCCAGAAATTATCAATTGCAAATAACTTTCTTGGTTAGGGGTAGGAGCTCACATCCACTTCCCCATCTCTGTAAAAGGATATTATTGTTCTGTATATATTAATTAATTCAGGAATTAATATGGCAGTAGTTATTCCTTAACCGACTAGTCCCCCAAATAACTACACAGGGACCTTTTAGATTTATAACAAGCCTTAAAGCACCACAGCTGGGAAGATATCAACCCTCTAAGCTAACTTGTCTGCTTCCCTGCCAATATCATCATAATATTTGCCTATGTTCCATTTGGACTGCTTCTGCTCCATCAGGTGGGTCTTTAGAGCAAGCTAATCTTGGCCACGTGTTTACAGAGCATGCTACCCCATGGCAATCTACTGTTCTCCTGTCCTTTCTTCTTCCCAGAGTCCTTTTCTCCCTACCAGAAAGTCCCACATTCCTATTCTCTCTCTGGCCAGCTACTGGCTGTCAGCACTTTTATTATCCAATCAGGGATAATTGAGGAACATTCCTCATATCACATGGATACAGGAGATGGTTCAACTTTCATAACAATTCCCAATGCCATGGTGGTAACCAGATCTCAGGGCACTGAAATCAGCATCTGAAAACAGCGCACAAGACCCTCCTCCAACACATCTCAGTGCTGGGAACCCATCTGACTTGAACCTGTGCAGGCCTTGTATATGTACATCAGTCCTGTTGTGCCTGGAAGATATCTTAGGAAGATATCCATCACCTCTGTCTGTAGGCTTAAGGTTATTGTAATTCAAATGCTGATTTCTGTACTCCCATATCTGGTTCCAGTCCTTGTTCTGAAGAGCTTACTGTCTCAATGTTATATAAACACTGCTCCCAATTGTATTCTCATATGCCAATAAAGTAGCTTACAGCCAATCACTGAGGAGGGGAGCAAATAGGGCTGGACTTCCTGCCCTCCAGGGGAGGAGTTGTTAAGAAGAGGAAGGAGGGGGATTGAAGAAGAGGTAGAGGCAATTCAGCTGAATCAGGAAAGCCACAATGTGGAAGTATCTCTAAGATTTATGCTGGGGTGAAGCCAGATTAGCTTAGTGGGTTAAGAATAGAGTAATAACTGCTCAGTTTTTGTGTTGTGAAGCATGGTTAACAAATAATATAGAGTCTCAATAATTTAGATGATAGTTGGGTTAAAAGGTAAACAGTGTAACTAATACAATTATATAAAGTTACTGTAATATCTGTCTCTTACAATCTTTCTACCTCTTCTTCCACATAGAACCCTGAGACTTGAGGGGGGTGGTTTGATAAAGACTAAGGGCTGGCTCCAAAGTTTATTATCACTCTTTGCACATTGTTCAGTTGTGGGTTTCTGTGCTAGTTTCCATCTTTTGCAAGAAGAAGCTTCTTTGCTGATGGCTGAATGAGACACTGATCTGTGGATATAGCAGTATGTCATTAGGAGTCATTTTATTGCTATATTCCTTTTGCAGATAATAGTATTAGGTTTTTCCATGGCCCTATGACTTATATAGTCTTAGGTTCTTGGCCCCTTTAGTTGTATCAGGAATGGGTTCCATTACATAGAACGAGCCATAAATCTAATCAGAAAGTTATAGGGAGTTAGATTAATACAAATTAGATTAGTAAATATCTAGGGATTTCTGATACAGCCTCTTGATTCGGGGCATGGAGATCAACTTGGCTGTGAGCAATTAGCTTATCAGCTTGTTGAAAAACAAGGATGAAGCCAGGTGAAAAACAGGAAAGACTTAATGGACTGAAAAGCAAGGTTGAAGTCAGGAAAATAGGAAAGACTTAATGGACTAAGAAACAAAGTATTTGGCCTGGCATTGTTTTCAGCTGCTAAGTGGGCAGAACCCAAATTAAGCTGAAACAGGTGGAACAAGGAGAGATCCTATTTAAGTACAAGTGGATGGAGTCAAGGGCCGGCCCCCATGCTGGAGAGCTCCGATGCTAGCAAGTCCTGATGGAGAAAGTGCTGGTGGACTGATGGCCAGTTCTCCCTGAGGCAGAAAGAAGCTGGTGAGCAGAGAAAGCCTCAGCAAGACAGCAAAAGGCCAAGGGCTAAACCCTGTGGCTCAACTTCTGTCTAGAGGGGTTTGACCTGTCTGAACAGTGGCCTAAACGAAACTGTGGCCGGTTTTTAAGACTGAGGCAGAGCGGTAGACTTGCTGACATGAAGGAAATAAGGCTCCCAGAGAGAAGATAGGACCTCAAGCCTTATTTAAGGTGAGACTGCCATAGCCAATTTACCCTGACTCTACGTCTGAGATATTCCAGAAAAAAGACTGCTAAGTGCATTAAAGGGTCTACCCTGGAGACTGTGTTCCTGATGACTGAGGACCTGCCCCAGAGACTGTGTCCTTCTAAAAGGTTAGATAATAATTGTAATAGTTATTAATAGGTTTAGTAGTTAAGTCAAAGGGGTTGTAGGAACTTGTAGAATTAGTAGTTAAGTGCTTATATTTTTATAAGTGAACAGTTATCAATAAATTAATAGTTAATAATTTAAAAAAGTTCAGTTACAGAAAGTGGTTGGTTACTCCCATGATATTTGTACCACTATTATACCAGTATATCTTGCAGGCAGATCACTGCTGTAGGTCACAGGAATTAAGGATGGGAGACATTGATGATTATTTTTTCCTTCGGTAGCATGTAGAGTTCCTTCTAGTACCATCAAAGCTAGTCAGTAGGGGTAAAGCTTCTAGTTATGGGCCAGTTTAATTTATTCATGTTCAATGACATAAGAAAGTTGTTTCTTCAATGATAGGGCCTTGATATCAGGTTGTGGAAAGTAACCAATAGCCTTGGCAATAGCCTGTGATGCTTGGAGGTTTCTATGGGGCCCCTTTGGCTAATAACTCAACAAGAAGTAACCCATTCCTGGCACTGGAGGTTTTACTGGGCAGCAGGTGTCTAGTTGGGGCTTTCTCTCCCCTACTATTTGGTAACTGTATTTAGATTTCTTCATATTTGTTTTAGGAAGCTATGACCTTTAGAGTAGATTGTCCCTCCCCATATTCTCTTACCCTAGTTATCCTTCTCTTCCATCTTCCTCCCTATTTAACCATCCTATTCTAATTTCCTTTGTCTCTCCATAACAATATATTCGGTTTTCCTTTCCTTGGGAGATCCTCCTTCCTTTTAGTTCCTGACTAGGCACCTAACCTCTGTGGTTATCAAATGCTAACACACATATCAAAGATTTGTAAATTAATATACACGTCTAAGAGAAAACACACAATATTTGTCTTTTTGGGTCTGGATGGTTTGGATGATTTTTTTTTCTAGTTCCACTTATTTACCAACAAACTTTATTATTTCATTTTTCTTAATAGTCAAATAACCATTGTGTAAACGTGCCACATTTTCATTTTCCATTCATCCACTGACAGATATCTAGGCCATTTCTAGTTTCTGGCTATTATGAATAGAGTAGCAAGTGTCTCTGGAATAGGAGGTAGAGTACTTTGGGTATATGCCCAAGAGTGGTATATCTGGATCTTGAGGGTAGATCTATTCTCAGCTTCCTGGGAATTGCTGTACTGGTTCTGTAGCATGTGTACAAGTTTGTGCTTCCACCAGCAATAAATAAGTGTTCTCCTTTCCCCACATTCTTGCCAGCATGAACTACCATTGTTTCATTGATCTTAGCCATTCTGATTGTTATATGATGAACTTTCAAGGTAGTGTTAGGCCCAAGAAATGGCCTGACTCTGGGATGACCAAAGAATCACCAGGACCTGAGAACAATGCAAAAGCAAGAGCTTTTATTTAACCAGCATGCTGGGGTCATCCTCAAAGCTTCTCCATGCAAGGAGAAGGAGGAGACCCTTAGCAAAATCTCAGTTCAGATTAAATGCATTTCAGCAAGGTAGAATCAAGCATCATCAAGCAACAGTGCTTTCTTTCTTTTTTGTTTTTAAAGATTTATTTATTATGTATACAGTGTTCTGTCTGCATGTATGCCTGCAGGCCAGAGGAAGACATCCAATCTCATTATAGATGGTTGTGAGCCACCATGTGGTTGCTGGGAATTGAACTCAGGAACTCTGGAAGAGTAGCCAGTGCTCTTAACCTCTGAGCCATCTCTCCAGCCCAAGCAACAGTGCTTTCATTGGTTAGCATCACTATCTCTACGTTGATTGGTGCTGACTAAAGGTTGAGGAACTCAATACCAGGGACAATGAACTTGGTCTCCTAGTGACAGTGAGGGAATTTTCAAACCCAGGGGGGTAGTATGTGATAGTTTCTGGGGCAAGTTGACCTGGAGTTTAGGGCTCACTCAAATTCCCAGGCTTCTGATGCCTGATTAAAGTTTGGTCATGTAAACTTTGGTCCTAACAGTAGTTTTGATTTGAATTTCCTTGATAGCTAGGGATGTCGAATATTTAAAAGTTTCTCAGCCATTTGTATTTCAACTTTTGAGAACTCTCAGTTGGTTTATTTGTTTTCTTGATGTCTAGAGGTTTTGTTTTGTTTGTTTTAATTCTTTATAAATTTAGATAACACCTCTCTCAGATATATAATTGGTAAAGATTCTTCCCCATTCTCTAGCCTGCCTTACACCAATGATAGTGTCCTTTGTGTTATAGAAACTTTTCAGTTTCGTGAGGTTTCACTTATTATCTGTCAATCTTAGTATTTAAGCTATAGGTGTTTAGAAAGTCATCTCCTGTGCCAATGGTTCAAGGCTATTCCCTACTTTCTCTTCTGTCAGATCAAGTGTGTCTGTTTTTATGTTGAGGTCCCTGATCCATCTGGAGTTGAGTTTTGAGAGGGGTGATAAATATGGATCCATTTCCATTTTTCTACATTGTTACAAGAGTGTGGCAGGGTGGTACCCCAGGGCAGGCCCATGCCGAGGGGTACTCCCTGAGGAAATCACACTGTGCCACACAACAAACAAGTCTGGTATAAGGGTTTATTAAGATAGAAGTTAAGGACAGAGCAATGGGGGGAGAGAGAGAAAGAAAGAAAGAGGGGGATGGGATACAGAGGGAGAGGCCGAGAACGGGAAAAGAGAAATGGAGAAAGAGAGAGCTGAGAGAGGTCAGAGGGGACTTTTATCCTGCCAGGTGTGGCACACCTGATGCAGGTGATGATGTAAGCAATTAGGACCCTGAAGGACCCCTGAAGTCAGGCTAGTGGAAATGCCTGTAGACTTATACACATGCAGCCAACCAGTTTGACCAGCACCATTTGTTGAAGATATTGTTTTTTCTCCAGGGTGTATTTTTGGCTTTTTTTTTTTGTCAAAAATCAGGTGTTCACAGGTATGTGCATTTATGTCTGGGTCTTCAGTTAGATTCCATTTATTTATGTTTTTTTTTAATGCCAATATCATTTTTTTTTTGGTTTTTCGAGACAGGGTTTCTCTGTATAACAGCTCTGGCTATCCTGGACTCACTTTGTAGACCAGGCTGGCCTCGAACTCACAGAGATCTGCCTGCCTCTGCCTCCCGAGTGCTGGGATTAAAGGCGTGCGCCACCACTGCCCGGCTTTCACTTTCTTTCTTTAATGCATAAAATTTTTATTATTTCATTTTACATTTTACTTGCTTGGTCAGAGTTATCCCAAAATATTTTGTAATATTTGAGGCCATTGTGAAAGGTGTTGTTTTCCTGATTTCTTTCTCAGGTTGTCATTTGTATATAGGAAGGCTACTGATTTTGTGAGTTAATTTTGTATGCCACTATTTTGCTGAAAGTGTTTATCAGATGTAGGAGTTTCCTGGTGGAGCCTTTAGAGACTTTTATATATAAAATCGTATCATCTGAAAATAAAGATACTTTGACATTTTCCCTTACAATTTGTATACCCTTGTTTTTCAGCTGACTAATTGCTCAAAGACTTCCAGTACTAGGTATCAAGAGCAGATATCCTGGCTTACTCCTGATTTTAGTAGAAAACACTGAGTTTCTTTCCATTTAAGTTTATGTTGGTTGTGGGCTTGATATAAATTGCCTTTATTATGTTGAGGTATGCCCCTCATATCCTGTCTTTCCAGGACTTTATCATGAAGGGATGCTGGATTTTGTCAAAGGTCTTTTCTACATCTAATGAAATGATTATGTGAGTTTGTCCTTCATTCTGTTTATTTGTGTGGTTGATTATGTTTATTGACCTACACAAGTTGAACTATTCTTGCATCTCTGGAACAAGGCCAACTCGATCATGGCAGATAATTTTTTTTTTAGGTTTTTCAAGACAGGGTTTCTCTGTGTAACAGCCCTGGCTGTTCTGGACTCACAGAGATCTGCCTGCCTCTGCCTTCAAAGTGCTGGGATTAAAGGCGTGTTTCACCACACCTGGCCACGGTGGATAATTTTTTTTGATGTGTTTTTAGATTCAGTTGCTAGTATTTTATTGAGAATTTTTGCATCTATGTTCATAAGGATATTGGTTTATAATTTTTTATTGGCCCTTTGTGTGGCTTTAGTATAAGAGTTATAGTGGCCTCAAAAAGAATCCAAAAGTATTCCTTCAGTTTCTGTTTGTGGAATAATTTGAGGAGTATTGTCATTAATTCTTCTTTAAAGGTCTGGTAGAATTCTGTGCTGAATCTATCTAGCCCTGGGCTTTTCTTTTGGTTGGGGAAATTTTAATTATTGCTTCTATTTCACTAGAGATTATGGGCCCATTTAAATTGTTTATTTTGTCTTGATTTAACTTTAATAGGTCAGGGGCTAGAGAGATGGCTCAGTGGTTAAGAGCACTGGCTGCTCTTCCAAAGGATCCAGTTTCAAGTCCCAGCCCCCACATGGCAGTTCACAAGCTGTTTGTACCTCTATGAGTTCAAGGCTAACCTGGTCTACAAAGTGAGTCCAGGACAGCAGTGAAGTACAGAGAAACCCTGTCTTGAAAAAAAAAAAAACTTTGGTAGGTCATATATATGAAGAAATTTATCTGTTTTTTTGTTTTAGGTTATCCAGTTTAGTGGAGCACAGATTTCAAAAGTATGTTCTTATGATTCTGTGAATTTACTCAGTGTCTGTTGTAATATCCTTCTTTTCATCTATGATTTGGTTAATTTGGATATTCTGTCTCTGTCTTTTGTTAATTTGACTAATGGTTCATCAATCTTGTTGATTTTCTCAAAGAACCAACCTTCATTCCATTTATTCTTTGTACTTTTTTTTGTTTTTATTTCATTGATTTCAGCCCTGAGTTTGATTATTTCTTGCCGGATACCCTCTCTGGGTATTATTTTTTCTTCTTGTTCTAGAGCTTTCAGGTGTGTTGCTGAGTTATAAATATGAGAAAAAATACATTTATTAGGCCAGGGAAATCTCTGCAGACAGAAAGGCAAGAAATTTGAGAATTATAGGTCAGCTGGAAGGCCCTCTCCAAGCTGGGCCCTCCTGCTTGCTTCCCAAATAAAGCAGCCCAATAGAGAGCTGCAAAAGCCGAAAGTAGAGTGTTATGCCTTAGGTGCAGGGGTGAGAGGGAGCTACCAGCACTTACAACCTGTCCCACACACCAAACTCTAAGAACCGAGGCTGCAGAAGCCAATGGCTCCTGTCAGACCCTCTTTTATGAAGCACTATGTGGAACTTGCCAGAGCCGAGGGAACCTGAGAACTGCACCATTCAACTCAGCACAGCTGTGAGCAATTCATTATGAGTATTTCTTTGCTCTCTCATTTTCTATGACTTAATTTCCATTTTGGTATATGTGTCTCATGATGGTTTTGTTCTTGTTGGTACATTGCTTGGCTAGGTTTTAGGACTCTGTTTGCTTTTCCACCTGGCTTACCAGAAGGCATTTCTAAAAACTGAAAATAGATTTTTTTCATACAATATATTCTGAATATGGTTTCCCCTCCCCAGCTCCCCATCCACTCAAATCCACACCCTTTATTTCTATCTCTCATTAGAATACAACAGGCGCTGGGCGTGTGGTGCATGCCTTTAATCCCAGCACTCGGGAGGCAGAGGCAGGCAGATCTCTGTGAGTTCAAGGCCAGCCTGGTCTACAAAGTGAGTCCAGGACAGCCAGTGCTACACAGAGAAAACCTGTCTCGAAAAACCAAACCAAACTAAACCAAACCAAAACAAACAAAAAAAAAAGAATACAACAGGCATCTAAAAAAAGATAAAATAAAAACAAACAAACCAGAATAGGACAACAACAAACCCAGAAGAAAAAGAGCCAAAGAAAAACCACGAGAAACACACGTAGACATAAAGACACACATGTTCATGCACACAGAAATACCATAAAATACAACACTTGAAACCATAATATATGTACAAAGACCTGTGAAAGAGAGAGAGAGAAAGCCAAGACAAAGCATTATGAGATGAGGAACCTCCAAAAATACCACCGAGTTCATTTTGTGTTGGTCATCTACTGCTGGTCATGGGGACTTCCCTTAAGTGTGGTTTGTATACCCAGTGAGATCCTCCTAAGGGAAAACTAATTTTTCCTTTGTGAACAGTTATCAATTGGAGACAGCTTCTGTTTTAGGGATGGGGCTTGTGTCCACTTCCCCACTCAGCACTGGAATCCCATCTGTTTTAGACCCATGTAGGCCCTGTGTATCCTCTGTGAGTCGGAAGGCATTCTTTTTTTTATTTTTAAAGATTTATTTATTTATTTACTTATTATGTATACAGTGTTCTGCCTGCATGTATGCCTGCAGGCCAGAAGAGGGCACAAGATCTCATTATCGATGGTGTGAGCCACCAAGTGCTTGCTGGGAATTGAACTCAGGACCTCTGGAAGAGCAGCTAGCATAAGTTAACTCTTAACCACTGAGACATCTCTCCAGCCCAGAAGGCATTCTTAACTGTTCTCTTCCACCTCATCTCACATTCTCCCTTTTGTTTCCTTCATCTCTTCCTCTTTCTTGAATTCTTATCCCCTCATCATTTTACTTCTTAGAGTATTGATAGCTTTAACAATCTCCAACACCTGTGGACCCTAACAGTCTCCCAGCCTCTCCTAGCTACCTTAAACACCTCAATCTTTTTCTTTTAAAAGTTGATGTAGTACTTAATCCTTATCCTTATCCACCCTATTGCCCTCCCACCGCTAAGCCTATTCACTAAAATCTGAGCACACTCTATCCTATCCTTTGTTGTTTATCCTCCAACACTTATTGAAGCTGAAGTTACTAACTGGCATGATATTTGCAGAGTAGTAATACCAAGCACGTGGGGTTGTTCTCACGGGTGAAGCCTTACTTAGAGAATAAAAGTGTTTTCAGCAGGCACCCTATGTTTCTGGACTAAGGAACTATTTTCTTCTTTTTTTTTTAAGAAGGATTAAAAATTATTGTGTGTGTGTGTGTGTGTGTGTGTGTGTGTGTGTGTGTGTATGTATGCATGCTTGAGTATGGGTTCAGATACCCACAGAGGCCATAGATTTCAGATCTGGTTATGGGCAGTTGTGAGTCACACAACATGGGTGCTGGGAATTGAACTCAAGTGACCTGGAAGTGAAAACTCCTAACTGCTGCCGTGATCTCTCCAGGCCCATGAGCAACTATTTTCTAAACTACATATTCAACTCTACCACATACAGGTCTATTGGGAACATTGAAAATACTTAAAGAACATAAGCTGAAAAAAAAACAGAGCAAAGAAATAATGCTAGATGTTTAAACCCTACTATATATAATAGCATTAAAAAATGAAAAAATCAAGACAATATAACTTCTACAAAAATTATTAATTCTATTTTAATGGGCATCTGGTGGTCATGAGCTAGATGAAGGCCTTGACAGAAAACTCTAAAGAATGATTATAAGTATGTTCAAAGAAACCAAAGAAGAAAATAAGATTGTGAACAAGAATGCAAACAGGTTTATAAAACAAGGAAGCTGATGCAAGATATAAAAGAACATTAAACAAAGAAATCAGAGAAAAACCAATCTGAGATGCTGAAATGAAAAACTTAAGTCAAAAAGAAAACTCTGTGAAGAAGACAGAATAAACGATTTTGAAGAAAAGGTAATAGAATTGGAACAATCAAACAAGGACATAGATAAACTAATAAGAAGGTCCCTGTGTTAGTCAGGGTTCTCTAGAAAAATGGAACAGATAGTATGTATCTGTATCTATCATCTGTAGACACACACACACACACACACACACACACACACACACACACACACACCCTGGCTTGCACTTAGGCAATACTCTTTGCCTAGTCTACTGTCCTCTTACAGTGTACTCAATAAGCTATTCTTCCCTGCTCCCCTGCTCCCAAAGATCACATCAGGAAAAAAAAAACTGCCATGTGAACTTATCAGACACACCAGATTGAGGAAAGAGTATAAGATATATAAACAACATATGCACAACATGGAGTAACTTAGGACAGGGCAATACACACCTTCAAGTGCTAATAGCACTTGCAAGTGTTGTGCAATGACTAGAAAGAAGTGTAAAAGGAGAGAGTTAGCACCTGCATTCCTGGAAAGTCACACATTCCCAGAGCACACCTCCCTCATTTCTTTAACTGTATATCTATAACCCAAAAGGGCTGATAGGTTGGTCTGAAGACTTATCTCTGCTTCCTCCTCGTTTTCCCCTTCTCTTCATCTCTCTCTTTCTTTTTTTGAGCTAGGGTCTCACTATGTAGCTCTAACTAACCTTGAATTTCCTATATAGATTGGGCGTTGAGACCATGCTGTGCCCTACTCAAAATTACTTGGTTTAGTTTAACAGTGTTTTTTCAGACTGCTTTGTCTTGAGAAACTCCATTCTATAAGAAGATTTTGATTCCAATTTGAGGATAGTGCCATCTGTCCACCCCACCCACACAGTACAGACTAATAAATTATTTATTCCCAAGAGTAGAAAGGATAACATATTATAAAATTATTGGGTGAATTGGTGGCTGTAAGGACACATGGCCATATTAAAATCATGTCAGAAAAGCAAGACCTGAGAACTTAGTGGACACACCGGACCAAGGAAAAGATGTAGCTCCCTCAATGGAACCCTATAAAGAAGTGGACACCTAGTACCGCAATGGCAATGCCCTCCCCAAAACCTGTTATCAGAGCATTCAGTGTGTGCATCAAGAGCTAGAAGGCAGAGAACACTCAACTGAGAGGTTTCAGGGTACTTCCTGCTGTTGACCCAGCCTTCTTGACTTGCCATTTGCATGTCCTCCTGTCTGCCTGTCTAGGCCTGCGTACATTCATTGATCTGGACCTAGTCCTGTCTTTGGTTCCCCTCGATGTGGCAGCCCTGCTTTTGCCACACAGTCCGACTCTGTGCAGCACAGCACCTCCAGTTCAGCCAGGTCTGTCACCAATGCACGGACCCTGTTCCTCTCTGAAAGGACCAGAGTCAGCACAGGACACACAAAGACCAAGTTCTCAGCACAAAGGAGATTTATTTGTCCCAGAGAGACAAAGGGCAGGGAATAAGAGACAAAGACTGGAGAAACAGGATGAGGGAGATAAAGGACTGCCTCTGGATAGAGAGGAGACAGACTTGGCCTGTAGGCAAAAAGGCAGTTCATAACGGTAAAGGGGAAACCCTGTGTTAAGATGAGGTGTTTAATTTTAATTGGGCATGTGAATTAGATGAGCCAAAGGGGGCTTTTGATTGCTGGACTTGAATACATTGATAACTGGACCTTGGTGGTCAGCCTCAGGTGGTCAGCCTCAGGAGGAGGAAGTGCCAAATAAAGGAATAGACTTTGGTGGCTAGCTTTAGGAATGTAATCTATGATTTAGCAAGAAGGAAGAAAGGGGGAAGGGGAAGGCCTGCCAGATCCATCAAGTAGGCCATGCTTGGGCCTAATACAGCCCCTTCACTCTGTTTCCCAGCTTTGTCTTCTCAGGCCTCTTTAAAAGTCTTTGTTACTTTCTGGCCTCTTTGGCTCTTGTCTCCTTAACGAACGAGTAATATCTGTAGTCTACCTATCTATCTATGTAATATGTGATGTGCTGTCACAGAATATTTGGTCACATTGTGAATCTCAAGTTTGTGAACTGAAAAATCTGTTTCTAATTATGAAATGACTCAGCCTTTAATCCTAGAGCTTTCTTTTTTTTTTTTTTAATAATTTATTTTTTATTTCTTCAAGTTACATCTCAATCACAATCCCCTCCCTACTCCCCCCTCCAGTCCCACCCTTCCACCCTCCTCCCCCTCAGCCCCACCATCCTCTTCCCTTCTTTTTTTTTTTTTTTTTTTTTTTTAGTTTAAGGTATTTATTTTTCCCCCCAACAGCTCTCCCTTTCAGTCCAAATAATGGTTCTTT
>CAJQZJ010032426.1:2549024-2561428 GCA_907164525.1 Lophiomys imhausi
TTTTTTTTTTTTTTTTTTGGTTTTTCGAGACAGGGTTTCTCTGTGTGTCCTTGGCTGTCCTGGACTCACTTTGTAGACCACGCTGGCCTCGAACTCACAAAGATCCGCCTGCCTCTGCCTCCCAAGTGCTGGGATTAAAGGCGTGCGCCACCACCGCCCGGCTTTAATATAACTTTTACATCTTTATAAAAATAAACAAAAATTCCTGCATTTTCTTATTTTATTATAAAAATAAACAGAAAACCCCTAGTGGCACTTGAGGAATGCCGGGTTCTGGAATTTTCTTTTCCCCTCCACAGAAGATCTATTCAATGAGTATTTACTGAGTACTAGGTATTGTTCTAGAAAAGGTAATGTTCTAGAATGTTTATCAGTAAAAGTACAACCCCCTCCCCCTGGAGCTTACATTCCAGTTGAGGATGCCAGCTTTGATTCTTTTTTTTCGAGACAGGGTTTCTCTGTGTTTCCTTGGCTGTCCTGGACTCACTTTGTAGACCAGGCTGGCCTCGAACTCACAAAGATCCGCCTGCCTCTGCCTCCCAAGTGCTGGGATTAAAGGCGTGCGCCACCACCGCCCGGCGCCAGCTTTGATTCTTGAGGCCAGACCACAACCATGGCCTCTGAACAGAAAATGATTTGGTTCTCTTGGTTGGTGACCACAGTCATGTTCATTACCGTCTGAAGAGGCCTTGCAAACATCCACTCTCTCTTGTTCCGGCGAGTTTCTATTGCGTATTTGAAAGATCACAAAACATTTTCCTTATGCCTGGAACCATGTTCTCTACAGCAAAGGAGATCCCTTCTACTCAGCCTTCCCAGGTGCTCCTGAGGCCCTGGCTGCCTGTTTGGATATGCTTCAGCATCAGTTTCTGGGTCCTTAACGGAGGGTCACTCAACTGTTCCCAACATTCTGGCTTCTAATGAAGAACTATTTTGAGGAGCACCCTGAGAGGCAAAAGCGCACACTTCTCTTTGTCAGCGGGAAACGGCAAGAGCTCCAGGTGGTAGATGCCACCTAATTGGCTCTCTGTACTTGACACAGCTTTGAATGATGACAGCCGGGATACCTGTCCATTCCCTGTCTGATCTGGTCTTTCTCAGGTCATCCCAGTTTGGATTGCTGTCTCTCTCACCTGAATTCTCTCTTCTACTTCCCACCAATTCCACCAATTTCTGAAGCATTGTAAACTATCCAGTATAAACTCTGCTTTTTTTGTTTTTGTTTTCAAGACAGGGTTTCTCTGTGTATCCTTGGCTCTTCTGGACTCACTTTGTAGACCAGGCTAACCTTGAACTCACAGAGATCCACCTGCCTCTCTGCCTCCCAGTACTGGGATTAAAGGCTTGCACCATCACACCTGGCAACTCTGCTCTTTTAAAAACATTTTTATTAGATGTATTTCTTTATTTTGTGTGTGTGTATGTGTGTATGTGCATGCATGTGTCTATGTGCACACCCCCAAGTGCCATAATGCTCATGTGGAGACAAGAGAACATCTTGCAAAAGTAAGTTCTCTCCTTCCACCATGTAGGTCCTGGAGATTAAACTTGAGTTGATCTTCAGCCTTGGTAGCAAGTAATTTTACCATCTATATTAATTCCCTTCCTACTGCTGTGACAGGACCCCAAGGCCAAGGAAACATAGAAAAGGAAGTATGTGATCTGGGGCTTAAGGCTTTAGAGGGTTAGAGCCCATGATGGCTGAGCAAAGGCATGCCAGCAGGAACAGCTAAGAGCTTACATCTGTTCTGCAATCAGGAGGCAGAGAGAGGCAGGCAAATGATGGAAATCTTTTGAAACCTAAAGCCACCCCTCTGGCACCTCTCTCAAAGAGTTCCACCAACTGGGGAGTGAGATTCAAATGTATGAGCCTATAGGAACTATTCTCATATATACCACCACACTCTCTAAACCATCTCATCAACCCCTAAACTCTGCGAGTTTATTTTTATTCTTGTTTATTTATTTGGTTTTTTGAGACAGTGTTTCTCTGTGAAGGTCTTAGCTGTCCTGGAACTCATTCTGTAGACCAGGCTGGCCTCGAACTTATGAAGATCTGCCTGCCTCTGCCTCCCGAGTGCTGGGATTAAAGGCGTGCACCACCACACCCAGCAACTCTGCCCTTTTCTAAATCAAATGTTAGACTCTAATTAGCACAGGGCTCCTTACAAATGTGATTTCTCTCTTGACTCTTTTCAGTCCTAATATATCCCCTTGATGAGGAGATCTGAATTCATTGGGCTCCATCTTCTAAATGGATTGTGTAAGATCTAGAGAAACATGGCATGAGAGAAATATGGGATGAGAATCACAGTTTTAAACTCTACTTCACGCAGGCCATCACTTTCTAGTCCCCTCTGTTGACATTACTGAAATGTCACTAACGAAGTCTTTTTTTTTTGGTTTTTCGAGACAGGGTTTCTCTGTGTAGCCCTGGCTGTCCTGGACTCAATTTGTAGACCAGGCTGGCCTCGAATCGCAAAGATCTGCCTGCCTCTGCCTCCCAAGTGCTGGGATTAAAGGCGTGCGCCACCACTGCCCGGCTTACTAACAAAGTCTTGATTCTGTTCCTCCCTAGGTGTTCTCAGGGGAGACTTGGACTTGTGCTCTATTTAATCTCTGCTGCTCTGACAAATACTATAACCAAAGCGACTTGGTTTTATTTGGCTTATGCTTCCAGGTTCGAGCCCATCATCAGGAGACTTCAGAGCTGGTACCTGCAGGCAAGAATCTGGGAGGAGCACAGCTTGCTGGCTTTCTCACTCACTGCTTTGTACGGCCCAGGACACTCTTCCAGGGATGGTGCCACCCACATTGGGCTGGATCCTGTTGCATTAATCAATAATCAGCATGTCCCTCACAGACATTTGGAAGACCTTGCTGCTTTTGAGGTTGCAGTCCACCATGTCCAGATAGCCTTTCTGAGATCAGTGCTAGATGGAGGACCCCCCCCTCTCCCAACAGCAGGGCCTTCTACTTTCTGCCTGACCTCATCTGGAGAGTGTCTCTCTAGCACAGATGCTTCCAACCATATTTGGAGTGTGACCTTTGTCAGATCCCTGCTGCCCGTAGGATAATCAGGTACTGTGTTCCCCTTCATATGTGCTGCCAAATGCAAATAAAGTATTCCTGGCACATCTAGCCCCAGCCAATCATATGCACCTACCCTGGGAACCCCTTCACCCACTCCCCAAGGACTATATAGCCTTTGTTCACCCAGAATAAGGTTGAGCTATCTCTATGAAGTGGTTCCTGGAGGTCATTCTGTTTCACCCTGTGCTACCCCTCCCTCCCCACCAATGGCCACAATCACCAGGGGCAGGGCAGGGAGAAGCCATACTTGCCCAACAGACCAACCTGATAAAGACAATTACTCAATTAAGACTTTTTTCAGGTGTTTTTAGGCCATGCCAAGTTGGCAGTTACAGCCAACTGGGCCACCTAGATATAGCAACGTTAAGTATCAGTGTTCACGACTGCATTTTATGCCGTCTTCTGTGTTCCAGCATTTTAATCCTCAAAGGAAGAATTATCCAAAAGTTTCTATTTTTTTTTTTGTTGGTCTTACTTTAGGGATGTGTCCTAGTTAGCTTTAGCACAGACTAGAGCCATCTGGAGAAAAAGAAGCCTCAACTGAAGAACTGCCTAGGTTAGATTGGCCCGTGGGCATGTCTGTGGGTGTCATTTTGATTTTTAATTGACATAGGAGGGCCTGGCCCACTATGGGTGGTACCATCCCTAGGCAAATAGTCTTCGTATAAGAAAGTTAGAAAAGCATGAGCCCACAAATGAGTGTCATGCAGCTCCCCTCCACAGGGTCTGCTGTGCTCCCTCGGCTGTGAGTGAGTTCCTTAGCTGGAGGTAATGCTGCATGTAATAGCAGGTAGTCTTGCCTTCAGGTTCCTGCCTTGGCTTCCCTCAATGATGGACTAGAAGTGTAAGCCAGATAAACCTTTCCTCCTCTCAGTGTCTTTTGGGCATGGTGTTTGTCATATCAACAGGAAGAAAACTAGAAAGGGGCACCTCAGCTTTATCCAACGTAACTGGAAGCTGGAGCCAGGTGGAAAAGAGGAGGCAACAGAAAAACAAGTGGGTGCATCCCATCGAAATACATTTATCATGGGGTGATATCTCATTCAGGCCATTAAGCCCAAGGAGGCAGGTCCAATGCCACATTTCCCCAAACTTACATTCCTCAAACTCATGGAATATTCAGAAATAATCCATGAAGCAGTTATTTTTGGAGTCATAAGCTACTTAAAAATAGAGGTAAGATAATCTAGATGAATTGGAAACATAGGTGAAAACTTGGTTCGAGGGCCCTTTGAGAAAGTTTGTTATGTAGTGTCTCAAAAGGAACAGGCTTTACCTTCTCAGATGTTTTTGCAATGTTCAGTCATGTCTCCTCACCCTGGAAAATGAAACTCCAACTGAAAAAAACAAAAGGAAAAAAATGAAAAATATTTTTTACAAAAAAATCTTGATATCCTAACCATTTTTAGTGTACAATTCAGTAGCATTTACAATTGACTTATCTTTTGTCAATTACTACCACCACCCATTGCCAGAACACTACATCTTGATAAATTGAAACTCAAATCCATTAAGCAATAATTCCCTATTCTTCCTCCCTTAGCCCCCGAGGACCACTATCCTTTCTTCCTTTGTGATTTTTGGCTCTTCTAAATGTGTCATATGAATGGAATTATATACTTTCCATCTTTTCTGCTGGCTTATGTCACGTGGCATGATGTCCTTAAGGTCTGTTCATGGTGGGACATGTATCACAATTTACTTCCTTTTAAGGCTGAATAAGGTTCCATTGTGTGCATACATATGTGGGTATACATACTGTATGTATGTGTGTATATACACACACACACACGTATATTCATATCTCCACATTTTGTCTATCTAGTTACCTCTTAGTTACCTGCTGAGTTGCTCTCACTTTCCCTCCAGAGAGGATTACGGGTATCCACCTCAAGCCCTTTGCTCCCATGTTTAACTCTTGTGAATAATTCTGCTATGAACATCAATGCTTACTATCTCCTACATGCTCTGCCTTTTGAGATAGGCTCTCTATGTATTCTTTGTTGTCCTGGTATTTGCTATGTAGACCAGGCTGGCCTCAAACTCACAGAGATTGTCTTGCCTCTGCCTCTTGAGTGTACTGCCATGTCTAGCCTAAATTACTAATTTATTTATTTTATGTGTATTTATTTATTTTTGACTGTGTGTAGATATAGACTGCTTGTAGGTCTGTGTACCACACATATGCAGTATCCCAGAGGTCAGAAGAGGATGTCTGATCATGTAAGACTGGAGTCACAGATGATTGTGAGCCTCCATGTAGGTGCTGGGAATAGAACCCAGGTTCTCTGGAAGAACAGTCAGTCACTCAGCAATCTCTCCAGCCCCAGTTCTTTTTTTTTTTTTTTTTTGGTTTTTCGAGACAGGGTTTCTCTGTGTAGCCCTGGCTGTCCTGGACTCACTTTATCGACCAGGCTGGCCTCGAACACACAAAGATCCGCCTGCCTCTGCTTCCCAAGTGCTGGGATTAAAGGCGTGCGCCACCACTGCCCAGCACCCCTCAGTTCTTTTGACTATACAACTGGAAGTGAAATTACTGTGCAAATAGTGGCAATCTTCTTATTATTTTGTTTCTGCTCTTATCTAAAAATTCTCCTTATGTTCTTTTGTTTGTTTGTTTGTTTTTTGAGACAAGGTTTCTCTGTGTATACCTGGCTGTCCTGAACTCACTTTGTAGACCAGACTAGCATTGAACTCACAGAGATCCAACTGCCTCCGCCTCCTTAGTGCTGGGATTAAGGCGTGGGCCACCACTCCCAGCAATTGCAGACAGCTGTAACTGCCATGTGGGTGCTGGGATTTGAACCCCGGTCCTTTGGAAGAACAACCAGTGCTCTTAACCACTGAGCCATCTCTCCAGCTCTATCTTCTTTTAAAGTTTACTTATTTGCCGGGCGGTGGTGGCGCACGCCTTTAATCCCAGCACTTGGGAGGCAGAGGCAGGTGGATCTTTGTGAGTTCGAGGCCAGCCTGGTCTATAAAGTGAGTCCAGGACAGCCAGGGCTACACAGAGAAACCTTGTCTCGAAAAACCAAAAAAAAAAAAAAAGTTATTTATGCATTTTACATCCCAATCAAAGCCTCCTCCCACCCCTCCTCTGGGTCCCGCTTTCCTGTTTCCTTTTCCCTATCTCCTCCATCCTTCTCCTCAGAAAAGGGGAGCCCAACCCTGTACCATCCCATCCCAGCATATTGAATCCCATCAAGACTGAGTGCTTCCTCTTCCACTGAGGTCATGCACCACAACCTCATCAGGGGGAAGTCATCAAAAAAGCGGGCATCAGAGTCCATGACAGAGGCAGCCCTCACTCCACTTGATAGGGGACCCACATGAGGACCAAACTGCCCATCAGTTAAATATGTGTAGGGGGCCTGGGTCCAGTTCATGCATGCTCTTTGATTGGTGCTTCAGTCTCTCTGAGGCCCAATGGGGCTAGGTTAGTTGTCTCTGTTGGTCTTCTTGTGGAGTTCTTGCCCCTTCCAGGTCTTTCTATACTTTTCCCCATTCTTCCACAAGACACACTGTGATCTGCCTAATGTTTGGCAATGAGGCTTTGTTTGGATCCTCTGCTGCATGGAAGTTCTCAGAGGACAGTTACGTTATGTTCCTGTCTGTAAGCATAGCAGAGTATCGTTAATAGTGATAAGAGTTGGCTCTCTCCCTTGGGGTAGGTCTATGGTTGGGCCCATCATTAGTTCATCATTTTGGGTTGAAGGTTTTGTGGTGGGTTGGTGATTCCCTCTCTCCTGTAAAACTCCTACCCAGTTAGAAGGAGGCCTCTTCAGTCTCCTTACTCCCTGCTGTTAAGAGTTTCAGCTAGCCGGGCAGTGGTGGCACATGCCTTTAATCCCAGCACTTGGGAGGCAGAGGCAGGCAGAACGAGTTCGAGGCCAGCCTGGTCTACAAAGTGATTCCAGGACAGCCAGGGTTACACAGAGAAACCCCGTCTCAAAAAACAAAAAACAAAACAAAAAAAAAAGAGTTTCAGCTAAAGTCACTCCCATATCCTCCCAGGGGCCTACCCTGTCACTGGTCTCCAGTTTGTCTGAGATGCCTCCCCCCTGGTTTTCCATCTTTCTCCCATCACTCTCACCTCCTGCCCTCACCCTCCCCAACAACTGATTCCCCACCTTCCTTTCCCCACTCACTTCATCTCCTACCCAGTTCCTTCTTCTCATCCACTTCCACTGTATATTTTATCTCCTCCTTTGAGAGAGATTCAAGTATTCTCCCTTGGGCCCTCTTAGTTACTAAAGCCTCTTTGGGTCTGTGGATTGTAGTATGGTTATCCTGTACTATAAGGCTAGCATCCTCTTAAAAGTGAGTCCATACCATATGTATCTTTCTGGGTCTGGGTTATCTCACTCAGGATGATCTTTTCTAGTTCTATCCATTTGCCTGAAAAATTCATGATTTCCTTGCTTTTAAAAGGTGGGTAATATTCCATTGTGTAAATGTACCACTTTTTCTTTATGCATTCTTCAGTTGAGGGACATATAGGTTGTTTCCAGTTCCTGGCAATTATCAATAAAGCTGCAATGAACATAGTTGAGCAAATGTCCATGCAGAATGGTGGAGAATCTTTTAGGTATATTCCTAGGAGTGGTATAGCTGGGTCTTGAGGAAGAACTATTCCCAATTTTCTGAGAAACTGCCAGATTGATTTTCAAAGTAGTTGTACAAGTTTGCACTCCCACCAGCGATGGAGGAGTGTTCCTCTTTCTCCACATCCTCGCCAGCATGTGCTGTCTCTTGAGTCTTTGATCTTAGGCATTCTGATGGGTGTGAGATGGAATTTCAGTCATTTTGAGTTGCCTTTCTCTGATGACTAAGGATATTGAGCATTTAAGTGCTTCTCAGACATTGAAGATTCTTCTGTTGAAATTTTTTGATTTAGCTCTGAACCCCATTTTTTATTTGGATTATTTTGTTTTTGGTATTTACTTTTTTAAGTTCTCTATATATTTTGGGGTATTATCCCTCTATCAGATGTAGGGTTGGTGAAGATCTTTTCCCATTCTGTAGGTTTCCATTCTGTTCTCTTTTTTTTCTTTTTGGTTTTGCGAGACATAGTTTCTCTGTGTAACAGCTTTGGCTGTCCTGGACTCACTTTGTAGACCAGGCTGGCCTCAAACTCACAGTGATCCGCCTGCCTCTGCCTCCCAAGTGCTGGGATTAAAGGCGTGCGCCACCACGCCCGGCACCATTCTGTTCTCTTGAGAGTGTCCATTGCCTTATAGAAGCTTTTTAGTTTCATGAGGTCCCATTTATTGATTGTTGATTGTAGAGCCTGAGCAATTAGTGTTCTGTTCAGGAAGTTGTCTCCTGTGCCAATGAGTTCGTCTATCCTTTACTTTCTCTTCTAATAGATTAAGTGTATCTGGCTTTATGTTGAGGTCTTTTTTTTTTTTTTTTTTAAACATTTATTTATTTATTATGTATACAGTATTTGCTCTACATATATGCCCGGGCAGATCTCAATGTAGATGGCTGTGAGCCACCATGTGGTTGCTGGGAATTGAACTCAGGACCTTGGGAAGAACAGCCAGTGCTCTTAACCTCTGAGCCACCTCTCCAGCCCTATGTTGAGGTCTTTGATCCACTTGGACTAGAGTTTTATGCAGGGTGATAAAAATGGATCTATTTGCATTTTCCTACATACAGGCACCCAGTTAGATCAGTACCATTTGTTGAAGATGCTTTGTTTTTTACATTAGATGGGTTTGGCTTCTTTATAAAAAAACAAGTGTCCATAGGTTTATGGTTTTATTTCTGTGTCTTCAATCTGATTCCATTTATCAACCAGTCTGTTTCTATGTCAGTACCATGCAGTTTGTATTACTATTGCTCTGTAGTACAACTTGAAGTTGGGAATGGTGATGCCTCCAGAAGTTCTTTTATGTACAGGATTGTTTTAGATATTCTGGGTTTTTTGTTTTTCCATATGAAGTTGAGGATTGTTCTTTCAAGGTCTGTAAAGAATTATGTTGGAATTTTGATGGTAATTGCATTGAATCTGTAAATTGCATTTGGTAAAATGTCCATTTTTGCTATGTTACTCCTGAAAATCCATGAGCATGGGAGATCTTTTTTTTTTGTTTTGTTTTGTTTTTCTTGGTTTTTCAAGACAGGGTTTCTCTGTGTAGCTCTGGCTGTCCTGGACTCACTTTGTAGACCAGGCTGGCCTCGAACTCACAGAGATCCGCCTGCCTCTGCCTCCCAAGTACTAGGATTAAAGGCGTGCACCACCACCGCCCGGCCATGGGAGATCTTTCTATCTTCTTCTATTTCTTTTTTCAGAGACTTGAAGGTCTTGTTATACAAGTCTTTCACTCACTTGGTTAGAGTTACACCAAGATACTTTATATTATTTGTGGCTATTTTTGTGGGGTCTGTGGTGGGGGTGTGTGTGGTGGGCTGCATTTCTCTCTAATGTTCTGAGCACAAGGACTGGATAGAGAGAGCACACAATGCAACCACCAGCTGGCAGCTTTTCTCTATTCTGCCAAGGAGGACCTTAAGATAAAATTGCTTATATAGCTGCATATCTGCTTGGTCTGAAACTATAACTTAGTTATCAATTGCATTTATTAATAAGTATAAACTATAAGATTAGGCCGGTGGAGCAGTTAGCAGACTGGTGGGAGGCTGGCAGGCTTGGCCAGTCTTAACTGGCGGCCTGACTTGTCCTGGGAAAAAGCTCTTTATTATGTGTGGCCTTCACCACCTGCAACCTAAACTCTGTTAACTAATATCTTCATTAATAACAATAAGTTGTTATATTAGGCCAGTGGAGCAGTTGGCAGCCTAGCAGGAGATTGGCAGGCCTGACTTGCCTTAGAAGCCTATAAGCCTGGTGGGGTGGCTGTGGGGGGCAGCTTGGCAGGGCAGCTGATGTATATTTATTAATAACCATAAACTATTATAGTAGACCAGTGGAATTACTGGTGGGATTTGCGGGAGGCCGATGGGTCTGGATTGCTTTGACTGGCGGCCTGTAGGCCACTGTGGCCTTTTCCCTAATAATTAAGCACACCAAGACCTTTTAATGTTTCAATGCTTAGCCCTTAGCTGCGCAGACTCTCAACTAGATAATCTAAGTTAACCAAATAGGGATATTTTCATTTCTTTCCAATCTGTGTCCCCTTGATCTCCTTTAGTTGTCTTATTGCTCTAGCTAGAACTTCAAGTAGGATGTTGAAAAGACATGGAGAGAGTGGGCAGCCTTGTCTTCTCCCTGATTTTAGTGGAAATGTTTTAAGTTTCTCTCCATTTAGTTTGATGTTGGGTACTGGGTTGCTGTATATGGCATTTATTTATTTATTTTAGGTTTATCGAGATAGGGTTTTTCTGTGTATATCTGGATGTCCTGGACTTTATTTATTTATTCATTCATTTATTTTAGGTTTTTTGAGACAGGGTTTTTCTGTGTATATCTGGATTTCCTGGACTTTATTTATTTATTCATTCATTTATTTTAGGTTTTTTGAGACAGGGTTTTTCTGTGTATCTCTGGCTGTCCTGGACTTACTTTGTAGACCAGGCTGGCCTTGAACTCACAGAGATCCACCTGCCTCTGCCTCCCTGAGTGCTGGGATTAAAGGCGTTGCCACCACGCTCGGCTTTTTTTTTTCCTTTAGGTTTTTTTTGTTTTGTTTTGTTTTTTGATACCTGGTCTGTGTAGTTCTAGACCTTATAGAGATCCTCCTGCCTCTGCTTCCTGAGTGCTGGGATTAAAGGGTGTGCCACCATGCCCAGCAATTACAGACAGCTGTGAATTGCCATATGGATGCTGGGATTTGAACCTGGGGCCTTTGGAAGAACAGCCAATGCTCTTAACCGTTGTTAACCATCTCTACAGCCCTTCTTCAATTTCTTTCTTTTTTTTTTGGTTTTCCGAGACAGGGTTTCTCTGTGTAACAGCTCTGGCTGTCCTGGACTCGCTTCTGTAGACCAGACTGGCCTCAAATTCACAGAGATCCACCTGCCTCTGCCTCCCAAGTGATGGGATTAAAGGTGTGCACCACCACTGCCCGGCTTCCAATTTCTTTCTTTTTTTTTTTTTTAAGATTTATTTATTATATGTATACAGTGTTCTGTCTGCAGGTATATCTGCAGGCCAGAAGAGGGCACCAGATTTCATTATGGATGGTTGTAAGCCACCATGTGGTTGCTGGGAATTGAACTCATGACCTCTGGAAGAGCAGCCAGTGCTCTTAACCGCTGAGCCATCTCTCCAGCCCTCCAATTTCTTTATGAAGGCACTTAGTGCTATGAACTTTCCTCTCAGCACTGTTTTTTTTTTTTTAATTTTTTTTTGGTTTTTCGAGACAGGGTTTCTCTGTGTAGCCCTGGCTGTCCTGGACTCACTTTGTAGACCAGGATGGCCTCGAACTCACAAAGATCCGCCTGCCTCTGCCTCCCAAGTGCTGGGATTAAAGGCGTGCACCACCACCGCCCGGCTTCAGCACTGTTTTTATTGTGGGTATA
Organism: Lophiomys imhausi; assembly: GCA_907164525.1. Lineage (NCBI taxonomy): Eukaryota > Metazoa > Chordata > Mammalia > Rodentia > Muridae > Lophiomys > Lophiomys imhausi. The sequence goes on from CAJQZJ010032426.1 coordinate 2,560,608, forward strand.
TTGTGCCTTCATTTCTGTTGAATTTTAGGAAGTTGTGATTCCCAGCAGGGAATGCCCAGCCTGGTCCAGTATCAGGCCAGAAACGTAGGCTTCTCCCCACCAAAAGGTACAAGCTAAAAAGGCCCGGGCAGAAAAAAAGGAGGAACACACACTGGGGATCCACACCCAGTCCAGGGACAAAAGGGATGGCTTTGTGGGTGGCGGGAGGGTGGTGGAAAGTCAGTGCCTCTCTGAGGGAGAATGCACCCCAAACAGGCTTAGCCTGTCAGGCTGAGGCAGCAAGGTGGGAGCTGGTGCTCAGGAGAAATGGCTAAGGCCTGGCAGAGGCCCAGCGGAGGTCAGGCCATAGCCTACTGGACAAGCAATGGGGCAGAGAGAAGGCCAGGTTGCCAGTGGTAGGAGACCTAGCTAGGTGGCAGCCAGGCAGGAACCTGGGGCCCATGGGAACCTGGCTAGCCGGCAAACAGTGGTGGTGGATCCTTCATGGAAGAAAGAGCGCTCCCCCCAAAATAAGCAGACTCAGACTCAGACATTCATCGTGGGGGGAGGGAGAGAAAAAAAAAAGGGAAGTTTATTCTGTGAAACAGTATTATGTACTTTGGGCAGTGGGGAGGGGTTTGGGAAGGGGATGCATTTGATTCACTAGGTGCTGTCCAATAAGAAGAGAAAAAATAAGCCGGGCCGTGGCGCACGCCTTTAATCCCAGCACTTGGGAGGCAGAGGCAGGCGGATCTTTGTGAGTTCGAGGCCAGCCTGGTCTACAAAGTGAGTCCAGGACAGCCAGGGCTACACAGAGAAACCCTGTCTTAAAAAAACCAAAA